>QTSX02007318.1:0-100318 GCA_014839935.2 Entomophthora muscae | reverse complement strand
ATCATAACCAATGGAGCAACCAAGTTATCAGGTCACGTAGTAAACAACAACTTAAAATCCAAAAACATTAAACATTTCACAACCTCTCCATACAGGCCACAGGCCAACAGCAGAGTGGAACACCTAAACGGCAGCCTTATCAGGACCCTAGAAAAAATAATGGATGGCAAAGCCAAAGACACATGGCCACTATATGTGAAACATGCATTACTAGTCTCCCAAGTCTGCACCAATCAAGGAACAGGCTATTCACTGTTTGAGCTAACCTACGGATACAAACCAGAAGTAATTACCTGCAACAAGCAGCCATACATAAAGATCCTACGGGAAACCCCCCACAGTAGAACAAGTACCAAATCTACAACACATCCATCTCAAAGCTAAAATAGCAGAAATAAAGAGGCTCTAAACACAAAAGGTAACCTCCACAGAGGAACCACTTCCCATCAACTCCCCTGTCTGGGTTCTAGCTGGCAACAGAAAGAAACTAGACTCAGTACACAGGGGACCAGGAAGAATCATCAAGTACAGACCAGATCACAACACCTATCTAGTAAAATTTCAAGGTGCCAAATCCCCAATTGTCAAGAAATACCACAGAACCTGTCTCTGCTTTAGTAAAGGAGAACACTCAGCCAGACTGGTTCCAACTAGTAAACAGCTCCAGGAGCATCAGGAGGCAGCCGTGAAAACAAAGCCCCCTCCTGATGCACCAGAGTAACCCCTTAAGGGGGTTATGTCAAGGGTCTGGATGTACAAGCATTCTGGCTGCTGCCAACCTGCTTAACATCCAGCCATCACCCAATTTGGTGCCCTTCCAATATACTGTTTGACATACCAAGAATGATAACCAAGCAATATCACATGACAATCCAAGTATCCAGTGGCTCAAACCCATCCTGCACATGACCAACCCCTATGTTCAATCTGACTAAATCTCTGCCACAGCCCAATCTATATAAGTATAAAATATTATCCAATAAAAGATACTTCTCTTCTCTCCTAATTTCATATTTGAAGCTTCCCCAAAAGGCTCTTCTTATTACTTGGTTGCAACATGCACACTATAAGCTTTTAGCTGTATTACTTACATTAATAATTTAAACAGTTCCAACATTCTTATACCTGTTAAACTTAAACCAAAATACTTTGCACATAATTGTTTATAACATTGTACCTATGTGGGCATTACCTTACATTTCAAAACTATATCTTAAGCAACCACTCTTTACCAATAGCAAAAAACCTGATTAGTCTATATTAGTTATGGGGAATATACAAGAGGGGTTTTCATCTGTACACCTATGAACACTCAAGGAAGGGTCCTCAATAAAAAATATGTTCAAAAATGCCTATGGCACATTACACCACATACTCACCAGTGGTAAACCTGTACCCTATTTCCTGTCAAAAGAAAAGTTTGGTAGCATGATTTTTTATAACAGAGACCTAGGACATACCTATAGAAGAAATCTATGAAATACTTAAATACATAGTATTTGTGATAAAAAAATTAGAAGTAATAAAAGAAGTCCTTGATCAATGTGAAACATATGAGAAATTTGCCCACTCTAAGGCAAACTCCAAGTCAGTAATATCTATCTCTATGACCCAAGCATTCAAGGTATAAGAAATGGACATTGTGGTACCCATGTCTAGTAATAAGAACGTTAAGAATTTTATAATCACAGCTATTAACCATGCTACCCAATGGCCTGTAACACAATCAACTAAAGAATACAAAGGCAACAATTTGAGATGCTTGATTGTCAAAAAATAATTGATAAGTTTTAGAAAACAGACCATCTAATCACAGAAAGAAGAATAAAACTCACTTCCAATGACACCAACATCTAACTTGCCAAAAATGGTATAAATCACAATTTAAGAAGTCCCTACCACCCTCAAGTAAACAACAGGGTTAGACGCCTAAATAAATCACTTGTGGAAGCATTATTCAAACTATCTGCCAACAACATATACCTTTGGATGAAAATTCTTCAAACAGATCTCATTTTATACTGTAGTTATACCAACCACAATAAAGGCAAAAGCCTTTATAAACTTGTATAAGGACACAAGCCATCTATTATCAGCAGCACCCTAGGATCATGTGCCCCTCAACCTAAAAAGGTATAAATAAATATGAGCTCAGTGTTGCAACTGAACCAATGATAGTTTGGTATTTGATATAGGAAGACAACAGTCCAATAGAAAGGACAGAAATGAACATAATAAGATAAGGTTTATTAATTGGTATCATGACCAATATACTATGAGGGAAAGTCACAAGCCCACAGGGGTGGCACATTGGCAAGTTTCATGTAAGGTTTGGAGTCAAATAATAACTTGCATAGGGATCAGCAAATTTGAATTGGCAATGCTCCTAATTAGGAGATAGTGCCTGCAATTTGATATTACCATTATATTGATCAATGCTGTTAGATACTTCATGGGGCAACTCATCAAGAGCCCCCTGTTTATTGTGAGATACATTGGCAGTCAAGAGGAAAATCTCAGTTGCAACACCCCCTTGCCCCCTATTTGTTGTCAGGCACCAGGATTGGAACTTGTGGGAGGTCCAGAAAGGTTTGCACAAAGAGTCTTTGTGTGGGGATGGCACAGCAAGGGCGCAAGCAATTGTGGTGGAGGGTCTTGGTGTTTCCTTGGGCGTTTTCAAGTTGGTATGTATGATTGTTGTAAACAGCAGCTACCTTGAAGGGCCTGAGATGATTGGGTTCCAGTTTGAAGGAGTTGGGATTAAGGATGTAGACAGAATCACCCATAGTATACCTTGCTTTGAGGTGTTTAGTCCCCCTTGATCTGCTCTTGCTCTATATTGCAAGCTTTGGCACACCATTAACTTAGAGAGTGAGTAGTTACAAGGGGAGGTTTCCTGGGGACAGTGGACTGTAGCTTACCTCGCTCTATCCCTGTTAAGCTGTAAGGGGTCCTAAAGGCCAAGGTGTTGGGGCTGAACCCAGTACCCCTGTTAATTCTTGATTTTAAGATGAGTAGGGAGGTGGGTAGGTATTCAGTCCATGCAGTATTGGGGTGCTGCTTTGAGAGCTTGGCAATCAATTAGATCAACAGGCCATTTAGACACTCCACTGGTCCATTGGCCTGGGGATGATAGGGCATTGTGACTACTCATTGGAGGGTGTTCTTGGCGTAATCCACCTTAATGACATGTCCTAAAAGCTCAGGCCCCCCATCTGTGATAAGCCGCTTGGGTCACCCAAATCAGGCCACAATTTCCTTGCTAATGAAGCAGGTAACGGTGGTAGTCATATAGTTGGTAGTTGCCTGCACTACAGGCCAGCAGGTAAAATAATTGATTGCTGTGATGATATATTATTTCCCAGCTTGTCCTCTGATAAGGGACCAACAATGTCAAGAGCCCACTGCTCAAAGGGTTCCATGGTTTTAATGGGCAGGACAGACTTGGGGGTACAGGGTTGGACGTGTTTTTTTTTCACACAGCACACATGTTTTGAGAAGGTCCAGGAGGTCCTGGCGCATGAGGGGCCACCAGACCAAGCACTTAATGATTTCAAAGAGGTTAAAGCCTCTGATATGACCCAAGGTGTGTTGGTAGTGCAGGATTGTGTCTCCTTGTTGTGTGGTGGGAATTTAAGGTGTCTTTTCACCTGTTGCTGCCTGGAGGCAGACATTGCCAGCGTCAGTGGTAAACTGGCTTTCATTGTCCTTCAGCTTGGAAATAGTCACATAATTGAGGCCTTCATAACAAGTGGCCTCAGGACGTAGATAAAGCATGGGCCACTCTGGTTCTAAGCCGCCATCTCCTGTGATGGACACTACATAGAGTCTGGAGGGAGTGTCAGCTGTGACCAGCTCCTTCCCCGGTTTGTATTTGATACACAACAATACGGGGACAGACGCTTGACTCATCCTGCCTGATGTCAGTTCAAGTGTGACTGGGTATTAAAATATTGGAGAGACTTGTGGTCTGTCAAGAGGCAGGATGGGAAAGTGGCTCCTTCCAGGTAACAACATCATTTCTTGATGTAGTGCACAATGTCTGCTAACTCTTTATCATGTATGGGTGTCGGAAATCCAAGCTTGGGCAGCCAGCCTGTTGTTTTCAGGGATCACACAGGCCGGATTTTTTTCTGGCAGAGCCCACCACAAGAGAGGAACTAACTTAAAGAGATAGGAGAAGGACTTTTTCACCCAGGACCACGGGCCAGCAGCTGGATTTATTGTGTCAATCACCCCAGTGAGGGTAATATACACAATCCCCAACAGCTTGTCAGTTTGATTGATTGGGAGGTTGGGTGAGGAGGCAGGCATTGGTTTGGGGGTCACAGGCTGTTCCATATTGAGTTTGTAGGCAGGCAGGTAGTTGAACTTGCCTCTAAACAACTTGGGTGCTAATAGGATCCAGGGGCCTTGACAGTTGTATCTAACTGCAGATTGTATGTGGTCCAAGGAATCTAGTTCAAGGATCTTTTATGGGGTGTAATCCTTATATTTGGGTCTCAGAGGATACTCTGTGAAGTGGAAGGGAACAAAGGGAACACCTGGAGGGCAGAAATTTGCAGGCATAGGGGAAGGAGGGCCAGATGGTCTTGTACTGATTTGATAGATGGCAAAGTCAAAATAAGGCAGTAGCTGTGTAAGCCAAAATAACATAATCTTTATTCAAAAATGGCAATAAGCTCAGAGTGTGGGGTCCTTGGTTCTATATAGTACCCTGCCTCTAAACTTAACATTTTCTGTGAGGGGTTCATCAGGGCATTGGGAAATGTGGTCCCAGGAGATCTGGGTGCTTGGGTTCAAAGGCAGCAAAATGGCACCCAGGTCAGGAGTTCTTTCATTGGTCAAAGACCTCAAATTGGTAACTTGATTATATTGCTCTAGGGTTGTGGTCATGGGGCTGGGCCGCAGGCCTGTGCCTTCTTCTGGGGATGGCTCTTGATTGGCCATTAGTGTAGACTTCAAGCTCATGAAGCTAATGGTTGAGATTTTATTGCCGCCAATAGGCGCCTTGATTGTTCCCTCATTTGGTGCAATGATTCCTTTGGTTTGGCTTGCTTCACCATTTGGGTCATCATTCTTGGCTTCAGCTTGCAGGAGCTTGACCCCAGGAAAATGCAGGCAGTCAGCCCCTTGGTCCTCAGGGTTGGCAGCCTGCAGGGATTCAGGGTCAGGGTTTGAATCCCGCCCTTGGGCCCAGGTTTCAAGGGGGAGAAAATTATCAATCCTGACAATAGGGTAGCACTGCTCTGAGTCAGCGAGTTCTCTGGATTTTTAAGCCACAGGAAGAAAGACACCTTCATCAGTTCCACTCTTAGCATGCCCTCTATGGCCCTGTCAGAGGCGTCAGTTTTGAGCTCATACTGGCCATTCCAATTGAGGAATTGTAGTACAGGGGCAGTTGTAAATCTCTGCTTCAACGTCTTGAAGGCCTGATCTCTGGCAGGTGTCCAGTGGAAGCGCAGTTTGGTGTTTAAGAGTTCATTGAGAGGTGCAATTAGTTCTCTGCAGTTAGGTATGAACTTCTGCACATAGGCAACCATGCCCAAGAATGTACACACCTGACCCACATCTGTGGGGGATGGCATGCTTGTGATTGCCTTGATCTTGGAAGGGTCAGGCTTTATTCCTTGGGCTGAGATGGTGTGCCCCAATAATTGAATCTCTGACCAGAGGAATTTTCATTTAGAAGACTTGGCCTTTAGCTAATGTTTAAAAAATGTGTTGAGTACAGAAGAAAGGTGTTAAAGATGTGTTGTTTGGTCTTGAATGAAGACAATAATGTTGTCAAGATACACAACAACACATTTTTCAATCAGGTCTTCAAATGCTTTATTTATCAATATGGCAAAAGTGGAGGGAGCGTAGTTCATTCCAAAGTTCATGACACAACACTCAAACAACCCATAGCGTGTGTAAAAGGCAGTTTTTGCCTCATCCCCAGGCGCAATGAGGACCTGGTTGTACCCTGCTGTGAGATCAACATTACTGAAGACCTTTGCACCCGCAAGTGTATCAAAAAAGTTGTAAATTAGCGGCAATGGGTACTTGTTTTTGACTATCACCTTGTTTAATGCACAATAGCTGGTTACAAGACAAAGGGACCTGTTCTTCTTGGCTAAAAAGAAGACTGTAGCCTCATAAAGTAAGAGAGAGGGGCAGATAAAGCTCTTATCAAGCGCGTCCACAAGGTGTTGACAAAGGTTTGTCCTTGGGCGTCAAACAATAAAGAGGTTGTGCTTGGGCAGCAACCCTTTTAACTGAACAGCATTTGCATCTCTCTTGGTGGAGCAGATGATCTAGTTTTTGATGAACATGTCCTTGTACTCTTCAAGAAGTGATACTAGTGCTAGGGGTGATGGTGTGTCTGGGGGGCGTTGTGGGTTCAGCCCAAATGACTTCCACTGAACACTGATTACAGTCCAGCTTCCCCCCTTGAAGTTGTAGGAACTAGACTCTGTGAGGCAGACAAACATAGTGTTGTGAAGCAAATTACTCATTTTGATAGGATATATATGAAAGCCCTCCCCATTTCTGTTGAGGATGATTACAGAGGTATCCCAGTCAATATAGGAACAGTTGTGCCACATCCAGTCAAGACCAGCAATGAAGTTATGGCTGAGCTCTGCCATAATTGGCCCAGAGAGCTTAACCTGGACGTTCCCCATTCTCACAGAGAAGGGTACTGTCTCATGGGTAATTGCCACTCTTTGGGAATCAGCCACTTGTACTGCCTTGAACCTGCTTGGCACTTGGTCTAGTTGTTGAGCGTCTGCAAACGTCTGGTCAACCATAGTGTGATTGGCCCCAGTATCTACCAGTAGTTTGTGGGTGTTCCCACAGAAACAAAAGGGATAGACCAAGCAAGCTACTTTATTTGGAGAGTGACTGGCTTGAAGTATTGGGTCCTTGCTGTGGACCTGGAATTGTCGAGGGTCTCAACTTCATGCACGTTGTAATCACAGGGATTTTTTGCAAGGAGGAATTGTGAGTGAGGTTCAAGTAGGGTTGTAGAATCTCTCATAGCTACAACCACCAGGCTTTTTCATGATACTCAATTTGTGCTATATGGAGTCCCCCCTTTCAGGGACACTTAGCCCCATTTTCCTGTTGGTGGGACTGGCGGCAACCTACTTGGTTGTGGGCACTGCCAGGTGTGGGACAAGGTTAGGGTTATGTGTCATTGGATCTGCAGAAGCCTATTGAAGCCTGATTATTGGCCTCCATGATGTCTTGTAGCAGTTGTCAATGGAGGTGCAGCAACCTACAGGAACCCACTTGCAGATATGGGGTTTGAGCCCATTAACTATCAAGGTAAGGAGCATGGCATTCCCATCAGTCACAGCTTCTGGGATGGCGGCAAGGTATTCAGAGACAAACCTGGTCTGTTTAATGGCCAGGAGGGGGGTTCCCACCACAATGGGTGAAAAGGTTTCACTGTAGCAGGACTTCATGGCTGTAAAGTTCTGTGGCACACCTTTGGCCCTGGATCAGGATGTATTTACCAGACCATCAAAAAAGGTGGCCCACATGCAGGCAAAACCCCTCCAAAACCTGGAGGACTTGGCCCACACGGTAGACAAACACTTTGTGTTGGCCTTCCCAGCTGAAGTTCTCATTTCCCCTTTGGAGTCCCCTCCAACTTCAGAGGAGAAATTAATTTGGTTGGATTGCTTGTTGTCCTGGTATTGCCTGGTCCTGAAACAATTAGCAAACCAACAAAAAAATGCGGGCCACATGAAGTCGGAAAGGTCAAATCTGCGGCCCGGGAAATTGGGTACCAAAACCCGCGACCAGTGGTGTCCCAGGTAGCTAATTCCTCTGGCCCGGGAGTCCCCCGGCCCAAAACAATTGGGTTCCAGAGCTCTCTGGTGGAGACGTCAGAGGAAGGCATTAGAGGGAATGCGCACCCTAAGTCCTCAGAAGGCTCCTGGCCAATTAAGGGGCTGAGTTTTACATCTGGCCCCGCGGCCCCTATTTTCTGGGTCTCAAACCAAAATAAGATTGGCTAGTACTTTTTAATAGGCTCCCCTTTAGATTGCACTCCAATAGCCCCTTTCATAACCCCTCCTGTCCTATCACCCCCCTTTGCATAAAATGGAAGCATGGGCCGTCAGGTTCCTTGCTTACCAATTCCAATTGTTGAATAAACTCCTGACTTTGCAAATCTCTTGTATTTTAAAGTTTGTTTAACAATAAAGATATTTATCCCAACTCCCGCTATTGTCCTGCCTCCCGCTTTCTCTGGCCCGCCTGCCTGTTGTTTTTTGTTGGGAATTGTTCCAAGTATATTAATTCAGATCATTTCCTATTATTTACATGTGCACCTAGTCCGTCTGCCCAGTAGTTTTAGCAAAAGAAGGGCACCCGCTGAAATCATGTTGTCATCTTGGTACAAGATGGCTATGTGGATACTGGTGCTCATTTCCCTCTTGTTCTGGTCCTCAAACCCAGTCTTTTGGAGCAAAATTTCCTTGATTTCTCAATCTTCTGAGTTTATTCCTAGTCTTTTTGCAAATGTAATTGAGCATTTCACCCAGCTTCTCATCAAACCAGGATCTTATGGGTTGTTCTCTTGGTTGTCTTCTCATCCTGAAGAGTTGTTGCCACCTTTAGAATCTGTTACTACTGAAACTCCTTCTTCTGACTTGGTCAATCCTTCCCCCTTGCACCAAATCCCTGAGCCAAATACAGAGGCCCCTTTCACTTGGGATTGCTCTCTTTGGTTACTTACTGGAGCCATGGTCATGGCTTTAGACGCATAATTCCCTCCCCTTTCACATCCGGTCTCCTTTGGGAGGCCCCTTTGAGCGGCTATCCCAGTCTTGTACTGGATGGCATCCTGGTGGTTGGTCCCACCCAATGGGAGCTGGACTTTGTTAGTCTAGCCCCCCTCTCTTACAGACTTCATGGCGTCCCTGAACAACACCTAAGTGACATCTATTTCTTGGCTGGCCCAGTTGGTGAACCACACAGCGGCAGGCCCTGTGAGGCGCCAAGAAGCGGTAGCAACCCACATGAGCTCAGGTACTTGACAGATACGGAGGCAGGTTTTGATAGAGTGAAGCCAACTGACAATGTCAGCCCCTTCAACTGTTGCAACCAAGTTTCCAGCCTTGCCTGCTAAAGTATCTTACAATACACAGGGGGCGCTCAATGAGCCACCCCTTGATGTATATAACGTTATGGATTAATCTGATGGCAACATCAAATGGCAGGTACTTCATCCTAATTAGGAGCGCTGCCAATTTGACTTGCTGATTCCTGAACAAGTTATCCCTGCGGCTTTGAACCTTACATGGAACTTCCCACTATGCCACCCCCTTGTGGCATTCCCAATATAGTATATTGATCCCAATATTCTATAATAAACAATACCTTATTCTTATTATTCTGTCCTTTCTATTGGACTGTTGTCTTCCCCAATTCCAAGTACTGAACTCTCATTGGTTGAGTTGCAGCAGTGGTAGCAGCAGTAGGTTATCAACCTACCTAAAGCAAAATTCCCCCCAAGAAAGGACAGAGTACAGGCCGTATGGCTACTCTCCAACAAGAGACCTTCCTGCCAATTCCCAAGGGGGACATCCCCAAAGGGTATATCATCTATCAAGACCAGTTAGTTCTCACCAGCATGTACAATTGGCTCTGACTTGGGCAGGGTGACGCTGGCGTCACCCTGCCCCAGTCAGACCTGTCCCAACACATGCTCAACCTTCAGTTAGAATCCTTTGCTGGTGGCATCAAGGGGGCCAACATTGTCAGTTGGCTCCAGTATACTGAAGCCCGCCTTTCCATCTGCCAGGTTCCTGAGCCCATGTGGGTTGCCACCGCGTCTGGGCGCCTCACAGGGCTTGCCACTGTGTGGTTCACCAACTGGGCCAGCCAGGAACTTGACGTTACCTGGGCGGCATTTTGAGATGCCGCCAAGTCCAATTACAGTGAAACCTTCTCTCCCATTGTTGTGGGAACTCCTCTTCTAGCAATCAAGCAAACTGGTTCCGTCACTGAGTACCTTGCTGCCTAGCAACAAGCCTCTGCTGCCGCCCCAGAAGCCGTGACTGACGGAAATGCAATGTTACTCACCCTCATTGTTAATGGGTTAAAACCCCATATCTGCAAGCGGGTCCCTGTAGGTTGCTGTACCTCCATTGATGACTGCTATAAAGTCATTGTGGAGGCTAACAACTAGGCCTCAATGGGCTTCTGCTGTACCAGTGATGCTCCACCTCAACCACGTACAACATCAGGCAATGGCCATAGTTAAGTAGGCCGTTGTCAACCATGTCAACAGGAAAATGAGACCAAACGCCCCTGCAAGGGGGGAGCTCCAGCTAGCACAGATTGAGGACCCAGGAAAAGCCTGGGGGTTGTAATGACAAGAGGCCTTATGACCCCACCTGACCCATCCTCTCAATCCCTCCTTGCCAAGAATCCCTGTGACTACAACGTTCACAAAGTTGAAACCCTGGACGTCTCCAAGTCCACAGTGACAACCCCATATTACAAGCAAGCCACTCCTCAAATAAAGCAACACACTTGTCCTATCCCTTCTGTTTCTGTGGGAACACCCACAAATTATTGGTAGATACTGGGGCCAACCACACTATGGTGGACCAGGCGTTTGCCAACTCTCAACAATTAGCCCAAGTACCCAGCAGATTCAAGGCCGTACAAGTAGCTAACTCCCGCAGAGTGGCCATCACCCACAAGACGGTACCCTTCTCTGTGAGAATGGGGAACGTCCAGGTTAAGCTCTCTGGACCAATTATGGCCAGGCTCAGCCACAACGTGATTGCTGGTCTCAACTGGCTACGGCACAACCGCCCCTACATTGACTGGGATACCTCTGTCATCACCCTCAACAGAAATGGGGTAGGGTTCCAGATTTACCCCGTGGAAATGAGCAAGTTACTCCACAATACTGTGATTGTCAGAATAACAGAGACAGGCCCATACAACTTCAAGGGGGGAAAACTAGACTTCAACCAATGTTCAGTCAAAGTTATCCATGCTGAACCGCCAGCGGTCCCTCCCTTGTCATCATCACCATCACCAGCGCTTGCGGCTCTCCTTGAGGAGTACAAGGATGTATTCAGTGAGACACTTGAACAACTACCTCCTCCTCAGGAGATCCAGCACGCTGTGCAACTTCAAGGATCCTTACCCAAAGCACAACCATCATACCCTTTCACACCAAAGGAAGATGAAACCCTCTGCCAGCACCTTGTGGACGCGCTTGATAAGGGCTTCATTTGCCCCTTGCTCTCTCCATACGGGGCGGCGGTCTTCTTTGTAGCCAAGAAGGACAGGTCCCTTTGCCTGGTCACAGACTACCACATCCTAAATGAGGTACGGTTAAGAATAAGTACCCCTGCTATTGATTGACAACCTGTTTGATACACTTGCAGGTGTGAAGATCTTTAGCAAGATTGATCTCACGCGGGGTACAACCAGGTCCACATTGCACCAGGGGATGAGGAAAAAAAACTGCCTTATGCACACGCTACGGGTTGTTTGAGTGTTATGTCATGAACTTTGGAATTACCAACGCTCCCTCCACCTTTGCCTTGTTGATGAACAAAGCATTTGAGGAACTGATTGGAAAATGTGTGGTTGTGTACCTTGAAAATATTATTGTCTTCAGTCAAGATCAAACCACACACCTCCAACACCTCCGTGCTGTCCTTGACACCCTTTGGAAAAACCAGCTAAAAGCTAAACCTTTCAAATGCAAGTTCCTCAAGTTGGAGCTGTTATTCCTTGGGCACACCAACTCTGCTCAAGGGATAAAGTCCAACCCTGCCAAAATCAAGGCAATTACTAACATGCCACCTCCTACTGATGTGGGTCAGGTGCGTACCTTCTTGGGTATGGTTGCCTACGTGCGCAAGTTCATCCCCAATTGCGGAGAACTAATTGCACCTCTCACTGAGCTCCTCAATACCAAGCAGGGCTTCCATTGGACCCCTGTCAGAGATTGAGCCTTTGAGACGTTGAAGTAAAGGCTCACAACTGCACCAGTCCTGCAGTTCCCCAACCAAAACCGACAGTACAAACTAGAGACTGATGCCTCTGACAGGGCCATAGGGGGCGTGTTAAGGGTTAAACTGATGATGGCATCTTTCTCCCTGTAGCCTATGAGTCCAGGAAACTTACTGACTCAGAACAACACTACCCCATCCATGATAAAGAATTGGCAGCCATTGTACACTGCGTTGAGAAGTGGCGCTGTTACCTGGAAGGTGCTACCTTCCCACCCTGTGTTCTGACAGACCACAAGTCACTTCAGTACTTCAACACGCAATCTCACCTGACACGCCGCCAAGCAGGATGAGTGGAGCGTCTATCCCCCTATCAGTTACGCATTGTGTACAAACCTGGAAAAGAACTGGTCACAGCTGATGCTCTTTCACAACTCTACGTAGTGTCTATCACTGGGGACAATGGTTTAGATCCAGATTAGCCCATGCTCTACCTCTGCGCTGAAGCAACCCACTACGAGGGCCTTAACTCAGTCACCATCTCCAAGTTGAAGGACAACAAAAGCCAGTTCACCACCAATGCTGGTAATGTCTGCCGCCAGGCAGAGACAGGTGAGAAGACGCCTTAAATTCCCACCACACAACAAGGGGACACCATATTGCACTACCACCAAACCCTGGGTCACATCAGAGGACGTAACCTCTTCAAAATCATGAAACATAAGGTTTGGTGGCCGCACATGCATCAAGACATCTTGGACCTCCTTGAAACATGCATGTTGTGTGAGAAGAACACATCCAAACCTGCACCCCCCAAGTCTGTACTGCCCATTGAGGCCACAGAACCCTTTGAACAGTGGGCCCTTGACATTGTGGGGCCACTCCCCAAAGACAGACTGGTAAAGAAGTACATTATTACTGCCATCAACTACTTCACTTGTTGGCCAGTGGCCTGGGCAGCAACCAACCACACTGCCACCACCATCACCTGCTTTATTGGCAAAGAAATTGTGGCCCAATTTGGGCAACCAAAGCGTCTCATCACAGATGGTGGTCCCAAACTAGTTGGGCATGTCATGAAAGCATACTGCGCCAAGAATGCGCTCCAACGTATAGTTACAACCCCCTACCATCCTCAAGCCAATGGAAGCGTAGAACGGTTAAATGGCTCACTGGTTCAACTGATTGGCAAGCTCTTGCAAGAGCACTCCAACACCGCATGGACTGAACACCTGCCCACCGCTCTACTCACCTTTGAGAAAGGATCAACCAGGGCACAGGGCTCAGCCCCAGTACCCTAGCCTTTGGGACACCTGACAGTCTGACAGGAGTTGAACAGGAAAAGCTACAGTCCAAGGTTCCTGACAAGCCTCCCCTAGTAACAACTCCATCCCTAGACCAATGGCGTTCCAAAGCCTGGGAAATCAAACACAAGCGGATTATAGGAGGGACAACGCACCTCAAAGCTAGGTACGCCGTAGGTGACCCCGTCTATACCCTCAATCCCAATTCTGCCAAGTTGGAACCCAAACACCTAGGGCCCTTCAAGATAGCTGCAGTCTATGACAATCACACCTACCAACTCAAAGATGCCCAAGGGAACACCAAGAAGCTTCACCATGATTGTTTGTGCCCCTGCCATGCCATCCCCACACAAAGGTTGTTTGTGCGGACCTTCCCAGACCTTCCGCAGACTCAAGTACTGGTGTCTGACAACAAGCAGGGGGCAAGGGGGGTGTTGCAACCAAGTTTCCAGCCTTGCCTGCTAACATATCTTACAATACACAAGGGGCTCTCAATGAGCCGCCCCTTGATGTATCTAACATTATGGATTAATCTGATAGCAAAATCAAATGTCAGGTACTTCATCCTAATTAGGAGTGCTGTCAATTCAACTTGCTGATCCCCACATGAGTTATTCCTTGGCTTCAAACCTTACATGGAACTTCCCACTATGCCACCCCCTTGTGGCATTCCCCATGTTGCAACATCTTTGATTTCTCCCTCTTGGGGAATTAACACCCCAAGTAAATCACCAAGTGGCTCACCAAGTGGTTCACCGTCCAGCCAATAAGCTGGTGGCACCTTTATCAGTTAACCATCTATGACGGGGATCCCTCAATCCAGGTCCTAAATGTAACACAACTTGATTAAGCCTTGTGAATCAAGAGGAACATTACTCAGATAAGCCCTGTGACTGCCATGACGTATATGGACAACATATGGCTTATCATGATACTATATATTAACCTATATTCATATTAAATAAATTATCATTCTCTTCTTAATCTTCCCCTTTATTTTGTTTATTATACTTCCCAGAAGTATAAACTCAACAGTGGTAGCACAGGTAGGTTATCCATACCTACCCAACTCAAAGGAAAAATTCCTCCCAAGAAAAGAACACAAGCAATGTCACTCCCTAACAGCTGGAGAGATTACAAAGTAGGACAAGACATCCCCCTGGACTTGTCATCTACAATAATCTCCTTGTGCCCATTGACCAGTACAACACCCTCAAGACCTGCAGTCTGCTCTCTCCACGCCAACCACAGCAACCTCTATGCAACCTGAGATACCCAACATTGTGTTTCAACGCTTACAAACCGCTGAGATTGGCGCCTTTTCAGGACTACACTGTGAGAACAACTTTCTTTGGATCAACAGCACCGATAGCAAGTTTGAACAAGTAGAGTACCCCCAAAGAATCTGGGTTAGTGAAATTGCCCTCCGTGCAACAGGAACTGCCTCGCATTTTGTCACCAAATGGCTAGCACAACACCCTGATCAGAAGAAAAACAGGAAAGTGTTCAAAGCTGCATTCCTCAAAAGGTTCCCCATGAAGGATTCAGACGTAGTAATCATGACCAAACTCCAAACCTTCAAAGTGACAGGAACCATCAAGGAATACATTGCCGCGTATGAAGGACTACATGACCGTGCGCCCAACACCATCAATTTTGATGAACCTGGACCACTCCTGGACTTTTACAATGGCCTTCCTACACATATCAGAGATCAGTTCAACATGACCTGCTGCAAGAACCTCAAGGATGTATTCCTAGAAGGAAAACACACAGCTCAAAAGTCTGACAATCTACATGCCTCCAACAAGCGCAAGGACAACCCTGCAGCTAAAAGAGAGCCTTGCCCCAATAAGAAAAACAACCAAGCCAACAGTACCCAACCTCAACACGGGAATTGCACTGCACAAGCCAACCAGGCTAGCACTGAAGATACCAACAAGGAGGGAAAAACTCAGGGGAGTGCTTAGGCAAGCCGCCCTCCCCCCTCTACACAAGACTTGTACAGAGAACAAGACGTGGACTCCATTACCATGATCCAAGTTCCCTCCAGCAATCCTCTCCTGTTTGCCGCCCAATATGGAAATAAACTCCTTACCTATCCTTTCTGTTTTTGCAGATACCAGGGCACAGCACTATTTGACACTGGAACCAATCAATTGCTTGTTAACCAGAGTTTTGCAGACCTCATGAAGTTACCTACCATTCAAAGTAACATCAAGAGAGTCATCATGGCAAACAATCATAGCACACCAGTTACCTGTGAGACCAAACCTTTCTGGGCACAAATTGGAGACGTCCAAACAACAATTAGTGGCCCCATCATTCCAATCCCAAAATACAATATCATACTTGGATTAGATTGGATGCAAAAGACAAAGCCTCACATCAACTAGGACAGTGCCACCCCTACAATCCAGTGAGGAGAAGTCCACCATCACGTGTACCTGACACACCTTGACACTCTCATGAGGGACCACATATTTGTAAAGATCATGGAGACGGAGAAAGAAACTGACATCAGAAAAATCAATTGGAGCATGTGTACGTATGAAGTCATCCACTTCAAAAACACAGAAATTCAACACAAACAGAACCCAATTAGAGACCAGATAGTCAACAAGTTTCCCTCTGTATTCCAAGAGTCATTACCCGTACTGCCCCCTGATTAGGGTATCCAACATGAGATCAACTTAAAAGGTAGCGTGCCTAAGGCGCAACTCATCTACTACCTCACACCACAAGAAGAGAACGCTCTGAAAGCCTACCTTGATGAAGCACTTGAGAAAGGCCTCATCAGACCTTCAAAATCACCCTTTGGTGCCGCTGTCTTCTTTGTGGTGAAGATAGATGGAGGCCTCTGCCTAGTCATAGACTACAGTGCCCTCAACAAGGTCACAATAAAGAACAGGTATCCCCTGCCCCTAGTTGCTGACCTTTTTGATGCCCTGGGGTTCCCAAATCTTCACAAAAATTGATTTGACAGCAGGATATCACCAAATTTGTGTGAATTCTGAAGATATTCCAAAGACTGCATTTTGGACCAATTACAGATCTTTTGAATGTGTTGTCCTCAATTTTGGCATGAAAAAAGCTCCCAGTACCTTTTTAACCTTCATGAATGAAGTATTTAAGGAACACATTGGGAAAAGAGCAATCATCTACCTGGACAACATCATCATCTATAGCCCCAACCTACAACAACACTGGGAAGACGTACACGCAGTCCTCTGCACCCTGCAGGAAAACCAACTGATTGCCAAACCATCCAAATGCGAGTTCTTTTCAACTGAACTCCCCTTCCTTGGTCACATAATTAGCAAGGACAGTATCAAGCCCAATCCAGACAAAATACGCGCTATAACAGAGATGCCAGCCCCAAGAAACAAGAGCAAGCTCCGCACTTTCCTTGGGATGGTAGCTTATGTACACAGATTTATCCCTGACTGGGGCGCCCTGACAGCCCCCCTATCAGCCATCACTGGGAAAACAACCAAGTTTGTCTGGACACCCTTACAAGATCAACATTTCTGCCAACTAAAAGAACACATGGTCACTGATCCCATCTTGCAATATCCAAACCGCAAGCGTATCTATGAGCTAGAAACCAACGCCTCTGATTATGCCATAGGAGGAGTCCTCTGTATCCAAACGGCCCAGAAAGACTTCCTCCCTGTAGCATATGAATCCAGGAAGCTATCAGATGGCAAACAAAGATAACCTATACACAATAAGGAGTTGGTTGCCATCATACACTGTCTCATGAAATGGCAATGTTATCTAGAAGGAGCCCAGACGTTCAAAGTACTCACCAACCACAAGTCATTGATATTCTTTAAGACACAAAAACACCTGTCAAGAAGACAAGCCAAATGGATGAGTCTCATACAGAGATACCCCATTAAAATTGAATACAAGCCAGGCAGAGAGATTCTTACTGCAGACGCCCTATCAAGGCTATACAATAAACACATCCTCCACACTGATGGTGACCCCAACTGGCCCATGTTAATCATGGGGAATCTTCAGGGACGGTTCTCACCTGGCACACCTATGGACATCCAAGAGAAAGTCCATAAGAACAAACATATGTTCCAAAACGTATATGGTACCCTCCACCAATACCTTCCAAATGGTGACACTGTACCCTACGTTCTGTCAACACAAAAGATTGACACAATCCTCTGGTATCACAGAGACTTGGGACACACCTGTAGCAGAAACTTGCATGAATATCTCAAGACTTGCTACTGGTGGCCCAACATGCTAGATGATATCAGAGAAGTACTAGAACAATGCAAGGTCTGTGAAAAGTACGCCCAAACCAAAGCGCCACCCAAGTCAGTAGTACCCGTATCCATCACACAACCCTTCAAGGTATGGTTGTTGGATATTATGGGACCCATGCCTGGCAAAAACAAGGGCAAGAAGTACATTATCACAGCCATTGACTATGCAACCAGATGGCCCGTAGCACAAGCCACAAAAGAGCACAAAGGCAATGACGTGAGATAATTCATTGGCAAAGAAATCATAGCTAAGTTTGGAAAACCCACCCTTTTAATCACAGATGGGGGCACTGAACTCAAAGCTATTGACACCAACATATAACTTGCCAAAAATGGAATAAAACACGTCACATCCAGCCCATATCACCCCCAGGCAAATGGACGTGTAGAACAACTAAACGGCTCTCTAGTGGAAGCCCTTAGTAAGCTATCTGCCAACAATCCAAAAGCCTGGGTCAACATGTTGCCAACCGCCCTTATGGTCTGCAGAACACGAGTCAACCACAATACAGGCAAAAGCCCTTATGAACTTGTCTATGGTCAGAAACCTTCACTTGTCAGTACAACCATGGGACCACAACTGCCACTTCCAAAGAAGATACCAGACAGCAATGACCCAAAGGTGCTACAAGCCAGAAAAGATCAAGAAGTGATGGAACAACAAAGGGTTCAGAGGGAAGCAATCCCATTGCAACAAGAAAGGTTCCAAGTTGGAGACAAGATCTGGGTTTCAATCACAACCAGCACAAGTTAGACCCAAGATTACGCGGACCAGGCATTGTCATGGAGGTGAAACCCAATAACACATACCTCATCAAAGGGATTGGAGCTCAAACTGAACTGAAACGTATGCATCATGATCAACTTTGCCTATGTAAAGCAAGAGCAGCCCAGCAAAACTCAAGACTCCCTGTTCCTAACGCCAAACTAGATCAATACCAGGCCCATATTCCAGATACCCTCAAGAAGGTTCCCAAGGCTCCGCCTTCCAGCACCCCAGGGGGAGATGTTGCAACATCTTTGATTTCTCCCTCTCGGGGAATTAACTTCCCCAAGTAAATCACTGAGCGGCTCACTGAGTGGTTCACTGACCAGCCAATAAGCCGGTGGCACCTTTATCAGTTAACCATATATGACAGGGATCCCTCAATCCAGGTTCTAAATGGAACACAACTTGATTAAGCCTCGTGACTCAAGAGGAACATTACTCAGATAAGCCCCGTGACTGTCATGACGTATATGGACAGCATGTGGCTTATCATGATACTATATATTAACCTATATTCATATTAAATAAAGTATCATTCTCTTCTTAATCTTCCCCTTTATTTTGTTTATTATACTTCCCAGAAGTATAAACTCAACACCAATATAGTATATTAATCCCAATATTCTATAATAAACAATACCTTATTCTTATTATTCTGTCCTTTCTATTGGACTGTTGTCTTCCCCAATTCCAAGTACTGAACTCTCATTGGTTCAGTTGCAGCACAACACCACCTGCAAAAGATCCAAGTTTGAGGTTCAGCATGTGTTGCAAGAGTTCTGACTGTGGTGGTGTGGCGCTGGCGTCACGCTGCCCTAGGCAGAGACAATTGTACACGCTTGTGAGTACCAACTGGTCCTGGTAGATAATATATTCCTTGTGGATATCCCCATTGAGGATAGGGAGGAAATTTTCCTGGTGTGGAGTAGCCATACAGCCCGTTCTTTGTCTTTTATTGGGGGGATTTTCTTTTAAGTAGGTCAAGAACCTACTGCTGCTACCACTGTTGCAACTGAACCAATGATAGTTTGAGATTTGATATAGGAAGACAACAGTTCAATAGAAAGGACAAGAATGAATATAATAAGATAAGGTTTATTAATTGGTATCATAACTAATATACTATGAGAGAAAGCCACCAGGCCACAGGAGTGGCACAGTGGCAAGTTCCATGTAAGGTTTGGAGTCAAATAATAACTTGCGCGGGGATCAGCAAAGTTGAATTGGCAACACTCCTAATTAGGAGATAGTGCCCATAATTTGACCTTGTCCTCATATTGATCCATACTGTTATATACGTCCTGGGGTGACTCATTGAGCGCCCCCTGTTTATTGTGAGATACTTTGGCAGGCAAGAGGGGAATCTTGGTTGCAAAACCAGCATACAGAAATCAAGACAAGACCAATAGGACAAAAAGGATAAAAAGTTAAAAGAAAGACCATACTGCCTCAAGTATAAATATTATAAAAATGTGCTGAAATCTGGGTAGTCAATCACAACCAGCACAATTTGGATCCTGGGTTAAGAAAACCAGGCATTGTCATGAAAGTTAGATCATATAACACCTTTATTATCATTAGAATTGGCACCTAAACAGAGCTAAATCTCTTTTAATACAATTAATTGAGCATATTTAAATCTAGACAATCATAAAGAAATTCATGATTAATTGTATTCAAATCCAAACTAGATCAGTATCAGGAATGTATGGCGCTTCTGCTCTGAGGACATCAAACTATGTCCTGGATCAAAGCCAGGTACCAACTGGGAGGGGTTGTCATTCTTCTTCAGAAGTCTGGATTTTGGCAAATTTCCTGCAGAAATTCCTGTAGATATTTTCCTCTCCTGTGTTAGGATAGTAGATGTGGGTATATTATCCATTGTGAACTTAAAAAAGGTAATGTTTTTAGGGGTCATGAATAGCTTTTATTCAAACAGAAGAAAGATTTCCTTATAAACCTTCTGTAGTATAGCTTTTTATGGGCTTCTATCCTTTTCCTTGTCATATTGGTCTTTCCCTAGCTCTTGCCCTTGCTCTTCTATGTCTCTGGATTCACTATGCTTTGGATCCTTCTTATTCCCCTTGGTCTAGTTTATCATCCATTATATAGCTCTTTGTCTGAGTTTGATTCCCTTATGAGCTGTTTTTCTATTCCAGGCTTAAATCATTGGATTTTATTTCTTAGATAATAAGTTCAACTTCTAAACTTACTCTGGTCAAACCCAGAAGACTTTTCTCTGTCAGGACCACTGATTATTTAAGCTTTTGCTTATTTTACCAATTAAAAATATTAGTAAAATAAGCCTTGACTGTTGCAAATTATAATATTCAGGAAGTTTCAATTTTTTCTTTGGTAGAGTCACATTTTGATTGCAAAGTCCTTCAATTCCCTTTTGAATCATGAAATGGGATTCAACCTAAAAAAGGTGATGGTCTCATTTATCTTTCATCTAGTGAAACAATTGATACTCAATCCACTTATGAGATTGGCCAGTGATTTACCTGTCCTTCTACTGTTTTTTGATAACCATTTATCATATAATAATAATCTTGACCTTTATAATAAAACTAAGTTATATTCAAATTTTATATTTTTGATTTTATTGTACTTTGATACTGTCTCCCTAGTTACATATAGAGGAAATTTGTGTTAATTAACATCATCAGGGCCTTAAGATAAATCCTTTATTCATCCCTGAAGACTAACCTCTGGCTTAGTGCAAACCCAATCATATGGTTATGATTTCCTGTTGTCTGTCTTGGCTTCTCCTAAGAACACAACAAAAATGGTGCTCACTACAGGATGTATACCCTAATTTAACCATTCAAAACTACCTTCTATGGTCCCTCATCTCTGCCAATTAAGGACCTGTATTTACCTGAAGTTTCCAGACCTCCAATGAAAGAAGACATAGTCAACCTGCCTATCACTCCTATTGTTTTGAGCCTAATAATGGCTCCCATCTTATAAATTACCCCCTGGGTACCCTTTATTTGGATTAGATCATCTCATTGGACCTTAAGCTAGCACTTGAAGGAGCCATACCCAACCTACAAATCTAGTTAAAATCTTTCAAGTGTTATGAGATAATAGTTGCCCCTTGTATTTCACACTACTTCCTCTCTGAAGCTGACTCTGATATCTGTTGTCAAAACAACAGGGTTGATCCTCCAGTAAGGTTCTGCCCAAATGGCTCTGTTATCTACAACCCAACTTTCCCATGACCCAAAGCCAGATGAGGAAGTCAACTCAAATTATACAAATCTAGAAACAGGACCCAGTGAAAATCCCAGTACAGTAGACAACTCAATTTGGCGCTTCACTCAGTATAGGATCACACCACCCCCTGTCTAATCCAACTGAGTGATCATCAAAATCATTTTCCTGTTATCACAATTTACCCCCAACTATATAATACTCATATCTCAATAAAGAATATTATCTAGTTTTCAATCATTTTTCCCCTTGTAACTCTGCTAAAACAGCACAATTACAGCATTGATAGCACAGGTAGGCTTTCCATTCTGCCTTCTTTTTAAAATTCCTCCTGCTGCATGTACTTGCTGCAATCAAAATATAACCAAAAGAATTATGTCTGGGCTTCCTGTGGACTGGACACCTTATAAACTAGGGACCAAGATATCAGAGGGTTATATACTATACCAAAACATGGTAATGCAAGTCCCCGTCTTCAACACACTATCAGCACAAGTATTCTTTCAAGCACCCTCTGCCACGTCTTGAACCACCAACAAAAGTATCATGCTCATCCATGTAGCTCAGCAACTCCAAAGCGCTGCCTTGGAGTCATTTTCAGGAGCCAACAACATCAATGCCACAGCATGGATCAAGTCCTCCCAGAACAAGTTGATACAGATGGAATGTCCAATATAATTCTGGATTTCAGAGATATTCATTTGCCTGACCCAAAACACAGGCACCTGGTGCAAAAAGTGTCATGAGGGCCACACAGAAAAGAACTGGGATACTTTCAAACAGGACTTCTTGGCAATATTTTTAATGATAGACTCAGCCCTCATGATCATACAACAGGTGAAGAGTTTGAAGCAGACTGGTACAGCAAAGGAACTAACAAGTGCCTACAAGGATTTACAGTTGTGTGCACCCTCAGATATGGTGTTTAACAACCCAGCTATACACCTCATGTAATACATGCTCTTATGTTGCATGCAATAAGGCACATAAACCTGTATCAAGTAACCAGTCTCCAAAGCATGTACTGTGAAGCAGAAAACTCATAACAAACATCCAATGTGCTCCACAAGTTGCAAACTGGGAAGAGAGAGAGACCTAAAGGCTCTCACCCCCAGGACACTCTAACAGCCCTCCACCTGGAAAAAGCAATAACACAAACAACAAAACTCGGACATACAATGGTCATGGCAACAGGAACAATGGCTAGTCCAATTGCACTCAATTTAGAGTCACCAGAACCCAGGGCAACCAAGATGAGGGAAAGCCCAAGGAGAGCAATAAGCAAGCCTATCTCTTCCCTCAACTTTCTTCCTTACCCAGCAATGAGTATCACCCATAGGATGTATATTAATGCCCAATAATCCAGGCCTGTGATGGTCCACATGTTTGGTGGTTTGCAGGCAGGCCTTATGTTGGCCAAGTGGAAGTTTAGTGACTTTTGTTGAAGAAGTAGCTGTAGGACTGGTCTGAGCTGTTGGAGACTGAAATGAGCTGGTCAAAGGACCAGAAGATTATGGTGAAGGACTGGCAGTCCGGAGAAATGAGCCAAGATTTTGATGAATTGATTTGCCAAAGGGGTAAAATGTGGAATGTTTTGCCTTGTTTTAGTAGTAAAATCAAGAATTAATGTGGATAGAAGTGTGGGTAAGATATTTATTTATTAAGTTCCTAGGATAGATGAAGGTATGTTTCTATGAGAGCTGGATACAAAGTTGTTTTGGTGGGATGTTTTCCATAGATTTTACTATATTTGTAAATATATGGAGAAAACGTTGAAGAGGTTCAAAAAGAACAATTCAAATAGTATTCTACTTTTTAAATTGGTTCAGATTAAATGCAGGGAAGACTGGTGTCAGAATAATGAACTGGTTAACGCTTTGGTGCGTGAAGAGTTGTCAATTTGACCGGTTTGAGAAATGGAAATTGGTTTCTTAGTTGGATCCCAGTGGAACTTCATAAATGGTCTTTTTCCGCGCTCTGCATTCATTGGTTGATTTCTGGAAGGTTTCCTGATGAAAATGATTGGTTGGAAGTCAAAAGCTTAAAGTATAAGCAAGGAAATAGTGAATTAATACTTTAAGCTTTTGAGAAATTAAGTATGCAAGCTTAAGTTATTATAGGAAAAAAGTGAGCAGCAATGGTTTAAGCTTATGAAGAAAGCCATTTTGATGGCAGAACCGTTGGAAAAAGGACACTATAAAAAGGTGGCTGGCTGGAAAGTTACGGGGTCTTTTTGAGGTCTTTCTGGGTCTTTTTGGAGGTCTTTCCTGGGCCATTTGAGTTTCTGCCAAAAGGTTTTTGGAAGCCTTTTGATCACCAGCAGGAGCTTGGTTGGACTGATACAAGTGAAATACCAAGGCCACTAAAGATATACAGAGAGCTGAAGCCCAAGATAACAGAGCAGGAGCCCAATAATAAAGAGCTGGATCCTAAGTGCAGCACAGGAGTCTAATTCTAAGGTGCAGAAGTCCAAGTTTAAGGATCAGAAGCCCAAGTCTAAGGTGCAGGAGTCCAAGACCAAGTACAATGAGTCCAAGATATTATTGGAGGACTCCAAGTATTGGCAAACCCATATTGATTCCTTGACCCCCTGGGCCATATATCAGAAGGTTTCTAAGGGGATCTTCCTTCTGAGAATGAATAAAAGCCCATTTTGACCCATATACATATTTCTGAGATACATTTTCCCTTACTAGAGAATGACAATCCCTTCCAGAAGGTCCCTGTATATGACCCAGGACACACTTTAGGGACTGGTGGACAGGAACCCCACAAGGCCCCTTCAGGAGACCCAGTAGTCTATACCGTTGCTAGACACCCTAATAAACTGCTGTTTTATCTTTTCTGTTTTTTAAGCTACACAGGTTCAGCATTCTTGGACTCAGGCCCAGATTGTACCCTTGTTAACAGCAACTTTGTGAACAAGTTCAGGCTAGTTACTAATTCTTTGAAGATTAAGAATGTAAATTTAGCTGATGAACATCACATTGCTGTTACACAGGAAACTGCCCCCTGAGAAGCACATATAGCACACTATGCAACTCAAATGTGAATTGCCTAAAGCATGTTCCATATACCGCCTCACACTAAACAAAGATGATACACTTTGTGACTACCTCAAAGAGGCCCTGAAGAAGGGGCTCATCTGCCCCTTAGAATCCCCCTTTGGGGCCGCCATATTCTTTGTAGCAAGGAAAGATGGGTCCCTCAGGCTAGTAACAGATTACCAAGCACTAAACAAGGTCATCATTAGGAATTGCTACCTCCTTCCACTCATTAATGATCTCTTTGATGCCTTAGGTGGGGCAAATGTATTATCTAAAATTGACCTGGCAGCTGGATACAACCAGATTTTCATCAAAGAAGAATGTATCCCACAAACTGCATTCCAGACTAAGTATGGCTTGTACAAGTACATTGTTCTTAACTTTAGAATGACTAACACACCATCAAACTTTTTCATGTTCATAAATGAGGTATTTGCCCCATATATTAGAAAGCACACACTGGTATAGATTGGATGATATAACTGTATAAAGTCCCACCTTTGAGCAGCACCACAAGGAACTGAAGGCAGTGTTTACAACTTTGGCGCAACACAAGGTCCTTGCCAAACCATCTAAGCGCCAATTTTACAGCAAACAACTCCCTTACTTGGGATTTGTGGTGTTCAAAGAGAGCATCAAACCCAATGAACAAAAGATCCAAATCATATGCAAGATGCTACCATATGAGGACAAAGGAGAGCACAGAATCTGTCTTGGTATGATAGCCTACATATGTTGCTTTATCCCAGACTGTAATATACACATGATACCATTATCTGCCATCACAGGGGCCAATTCCAAGTTTGTATGGACCCCCAACAGGATCTTTGTTTATGCCACCTAAAGGAGAAACTAATGTTTTCCCCATCTAACAATACCCAAAGAGAGACAGGGACTATCAGATAAAGACAGACGCCTCTGAAGCGTCCATTAGAGGTGTACTCCACATTAAAATAGACACTGGTAACTTTCTAACTGTGGCCTACAAATCCCGTAAATTAATTAATGACAAATGCCACCACCCAATACACGGCAAAGAATTGCTGGCCATTGTGCACTGCCTGGAAAAATGGTGTTGCTACCTGAAAAGTCAAGAGGAATTCACAGCCCTGACAGATCAGAAGTTGTTCATCTACTTCAAAACTCAAGCCAACTTCTTCTGCCAACAGGAACACTGTATGGTGTTCCTGGAGCAGTTCTGCGTAAAAATCTGGTACTAAACCAGGACCCAAGTTGCTCACTGAAGATGCACTATCAAAACTCTTTGTACAAGCCTTTAGAAGATAAAATGCACTAGAACCTTATTGACTTCTTCTGTTGTTTTTTCAAAAAAGACAAATGGTTCCCCCAGGCATAACAGAAAGCCCATGACAAAGTCATCAAAATGAACACTTGTTTTTAGATATCTACAGGACTTTACACAGAAAAATGTTAGATGTGGTAGCCATTCCTTACATACCTACACATCAAAGAGTAGACACCATCTTTAGCTATCATAGAGACCTTAGAAATACCAAAAGTAGGAATCTGTAAAATGATCTAAAACGCAAGATATGATGGCCTATCCTCTTCAGAGACATCCATGAAGTACTCAAAAATGTGAAGTATGTGAGAAGTTAGACAAGAGCAACACCTCTTCTAAGCCATTACTGCCAATCCTTACTCAATTACTCTTCAGGGTTTGGATGCTAGACATTTTAGGCTTCATGTCCAGAAAGAGTAACAACAAGAAGTACATAATCACCACCATTGACTTTGCTATTTGATGCCAGTAGTGAAAGCTTTCAAAGCCCACACTGTTAACAACATTTGAAGATTAATAGGCAGAGAGATTATCAGAAAGTTTGGAAATCCAGAACTACTTATCACAGATAAAGGCAAAGAGCTAACATCTAATGACACCAATGTATACCTGGAAAAACAAAGAGTAAAATATATGGCTACAACACCCTATCATCCTCAGGATAACAGCAGGGTAGAAAATCTAAATAACATTTTAGTGAAATACATTGCCAAGATTACTGCTGGGACCCCTGAAGATTGGCCAAAGCAATTACCAACTGCCCTCCTTGTATTCTGCACCTGAGTGAACAGCTCCACTGGTAAGAGCTCCTTTGAACTAGTTTATGGCACACAGCAAAATATAGTTCAGGCCCTAACAGGGACCAAATTAATAATGTCTAAATAAGTTACACCCAGATATAACCTTCAAGTTCTCTAAGCCAATGCTGAACAATCAATCAGGGAAGAGAAACACATACAAGATATTTTTTTTTCCTTTTAAGGATAGACATGAAGTAGGAGACAAGTCTGGGTAATTAACACAGACAAGAGCAAATTACAAACCATAAAGTAGATCATGTCATTGTACTAAAGGTAATTTACAACAATACTTACCTGGTACAAGGCTTGGACATGAGAAAACAAGACATGGTCTTACACCACAATAGACTTCAATAATGTAAGGCCCACCAGAAGCAACACAAGTCCAACATCCCATCAATCAAGCAACAGCTGGTAGAGTATGGATCCTGCACCCCTGACAACCTTCATAAGAGCTTCCATCAGAGAAAAACATATTTCAGTTAGGGGGTGTCAAACCAGTGGGGTCAATCCCCCAGAAAAGTTCTGAAAAAGAGACCATGTGCCACTCAAACCAACTTCCCTATAACCCAAAGCCAAATAAAGAAGTCAACTCAAATTTCCAAACAAGGCAACAGGACCCAGTGACAATCCCTACTTGGTAGGCAGCTCAAGTTGGTGCTTAAATCATTACAAGGATCAAGACACCCCCTGCCTAATAAAAATGAGTGATTGTCACAATCATGTTCCTCTTAAAAATAATTCCCTTAAACTATATAATATCTCATATCCCAATAAAAATACCATATATTTTCCAATTAATTTTTCCCTTGTAACTTAATAATGCAATATAGTTACAACATTAAGATGGTCATGAAGATTACTGCTACAGGTGGGTCATTATTTGTTAGATTAAGCCAAGGCGCCAGCTTAAGCATTTTAAAGACTTTTAACTTCTTTGGTATCATTTAAGCCGTAAACTTATGTTTTTTGAACATTAATATAATGCTTAGTTTACTGAAAAAAAGTTTAAGTGTGTAAAATATACAAATAATAAAAATAAATCTTATTTCTATTAACTGTATTTTTGCTAAAAACCCTTTTTTCTATTTTAATAAGCCAAAAATCAAATATATGAGTTGCATGGGAGAGTAATAGCAGCCCCAAAGCCATAATTGCTATTACCCTATCTTTGGCTCATATAATTAATTTCTTAGTTATTTTTAGAAAAAAAAGTTGTTGTATTTAAAAGACTATTTACCCTATGTGAAATATAAGTTTTTGTTATGCGTCCAACTTCATGAACATGTCCTACTAATCCTTTAGTAGTATCAGCTCTCTTTGTTTCTCTGTGATCTGTGCAGAACTTTGCACAATAATTTATTTTGGAGTACTCCTTAACATCCTCAAATGTCAAAGGTGAAACATACAGCTCACCATCTTTCATTAAATATGAAAGATTAACATAAAATGCTTTGACTTCAAGCCAGCTTTTTTTAGGCCTAGATTTTCTATCATAGATGTAAAAAAAGGTTTTTTGGGAAACATCTGAATTATTTACAAGTGACTCATATAAACCCTTTCTTTCTTCCTCTCTCTCAAAAACCATTTTGAGATCATTTATATTTTTTATATACATCTCATTTTCCTTTTGTTTAAATATTTTAGATAATACACCAAAATGACCATCAACAATACTTTTGCCATGACACTCAACAAATCTATTAAACTTAATTGTTCCTTTTATAATTTTAGGTACCTCTTTAAAAAGATAATATAAGAATTCATAAGATCTAAAATGATTACCATTATCAGTCCAAACTTTAATATTTTTAATATTATTAAATTTATTATTTTTAAGCAGACTTATCAAACACTGACCTGAAAACAAAGAGTCATGAGATAAAATTTCAGATAAAAAGTCATGATACTCATATTTAATTTTCTCATTTTCTTTAAAAGCAATTGCAAATCCTAATAAAGAAATAGGTATTTTCTCATAAAAACAATTATTTGTCTCTATAGGACCCCCACCTATTTTAAAGTTTTCTTTATAGTCTATTACTATAACACATGAATTATTATCAAGATTATTTATATCACTAATATATTCTTTATTTTGATGCTTATAAAACTTTTCATGTAGGTCAATAGATTCCAAATTTTCTTTAATAGATTTAGGCAATGACAACTTCTTTATACTCAAATCCTTTTTCTTCATTTCTAATGATTTTTTTAAGTTGCAAATGTTACACATATCAGTTTGCTTTTTGCTTTTAATTATATTATTAGGAATAAGCTTATAGAAAGTGGAAAGTGAAATAGAAATATTGTTTTTTATTTTCATATCTTCATAAATTTCTTTTTTTGTTTTCAATAAGGAGTATTTTATTTTAGTTGAGTATTCACTCAATTCTTTTTGTAATTCTTCATAAATCAATCCAGGGGATTTTTTAGTGAATTGGCTGGTTGGGAATGAATTTTTTAATATGTGTTTTAAAATATTTTTTATGTTTTCTTTCTTTACTGAATCATTTTTTCCTTTTTTATTTTTTTGAATTTAATGATGCTTTTTTAGCATTTTTTATTTTTTTAGAATATGAATACTCATTTTTTGTCATTTTAAATCCACGATCCCAAAGCTCTTTCAGACTGTAGCTTGATGTAACCAATGCTCTTAGGGAAGGAAGGTGCTTGGCAGGGGACTCTGACATCAATTCCTTTAGGTTGTTAAGGAAATCATCTGTCTTAGAATTTTGTATGACAGGTAAGAAGGTACTTTTTCCAAACTCTGTTTTTAATAAGAAATGCTCAACAAAGCTGTTAAGATCACTGCCAGCAGTAAAAAGGAATGCTTGTTTAAGCATAGAGATTCTTTCTCTCTTAGTAGAAGCCCCCAGTGAGAAGAAGGGTGTCATCTGAGGTGCAAACTTGATGGGTTCCATAATGACAGTGGTTGGGTTCCTTGGCTTGGTTCAGGCAGTTCTTGCTTGGAAATAGATGTGCAGTTATCAGAGAGGAGTAAAGGTGTGGATTGTAAAGTAAATTTCTGTAAAAAAGAGCTGTTGAAATACCATGTTAGCTGAGCTTTCGCACTACAGGCATAAATCTCCAACTGACCCTCAACTTATCTCCTTAATTTATCAATATCACCCCTGAAGTCTGATATCATTGTTTATTTACCCCTTTTTATATTCTGGTTAACTGTTGATATCTCGGCAAATAGTACTTCAATCTCGCTCAAACTAGTATCATTAGAAAGCCCTTAATCTCAGCTTTCGGAATTGTGCTGCAATGTTATATTTCAATACCAATTTAGTATCTTGAAGCGGCTTTGAATGTAAGCTTATAAAATTATTATTTGAAATAAAATATGCTAATTAACTCTTAAAGTATGATATTTTAATCAGTAAACTAAATTTAAAGTATAAATTATTATTTAGCTTACTTCTAGTAACCAACTCAAAAACCTTTTGTTTAAATAAACTTAAGTTTATTGTAACTTTTAACAGTTCATAAAAAATGAACTTTATATATCTTAAATCTATCAAAACAAAAATGTTATTTTTAATCACATATAAATATTTGCTTATATAATTAAAGTTGTATCTTATTTTTATAGATACAATGACTAAGATCATTTTTTATTTAGTTTAAATAAATTTCAACCTTTATAAAATTTAATTAAATAAAGCAAGAATTTGATACATTCTTTATGTTTGGATTTTTTATACATATTATCTCTAGCATACAGTATAAAAATATAATTCTATTAAATAGTTGTATAAAGCCATTTTATTAATATTAAATACTTAAGAATTTGAAAAGAAAAACTTTTACTCTCTTATAAGTTCTTATTATATATTTTCTATAAAATCTAACTTAAGAATAAATTACTTATGCTAAATGAGATCACTGAAATTTCAATAAAAGTTTAGTTTTAATTTTAGTTTTAGTTTTTTTAACTTTTTACTAGATTTTTTATAAAACAAATCCAAAATTATTTAATATTTATTTATTAAATATGCAAAAAAGCTGTATGCCCTCTTTTTAAAAAGAGGGATTCAAAAATTATTATATTTTAAATTAAATATTTTTAAAAAAGCTAAGATTTTAGGCAACAATTTAATTTCCAACAAAAAGCATTGTATCAGTTTTATTGTATTTTTATGTTTCTCTTTTTAGAATGAAGTCATTTTTTACTAATCAGCTTTCAAGAAAAATGGTACATGAAATAAGATTGTTACTAGCTTTTAATACAGTTTAATTTAGCTGTAAGTAGAAAATGATTAATTTAATATAGGTATTTATATTATAAGGATTAAATAAGATTTATTTTGATAAAATTGTTACAATTATTTAAATTTATTGATAAGAAAATTAAAACAAAATTTTAAAGTGTTAAGTAGCACAGTTAATAGGAAACAGATTAATCTAACAAATAATGACCCAGGTGTGGCCCAAGTCTCTGTGGTAGCAAAAGATTGTTTCAATATTTTGTGTTGACTATAAAAAGGATTTATTTCCACTTGGTAATATATGGTTTAGAGTGCCATATACGTTTTTGAACAGGTGTTTGCTCTTAATGACTTTTTCTTGTATTTCCATTGGTGTACCAGGTAAGAACCCCTATTTAAGATTCCTCATTATTAACATGGGCTAATTGGGGTTCTCTCCATTAGTGAAGAGTAAGTGCTTACAGTATAGCCTTGATAGAGAGTCTGAAGTAAGTAGTTCCTTGCCTGGCTTATATTCAATCATGATGGGATACCTTTGAATAAGTTTAATCCATTAAGCTTGTTGTCTTGATGGGTATTGTTGTGTCCTAAAAATACCAATGACTTGTGGTTAGATAGCACTTTGAATATTTGTGCGCCTTTCAAATAGCACTGTCACTTCATTAAGCAGTGGACAATGGATATTGTTTCCCTGTCATGAATTGGGTGCATTTGTTTACCTTCAGACAATTTCCTTGATTCATACGCCACAGGGAGAAAATCCTTTTCTGCGGTTTTAATTCTAAGCACTCCTCCAATTGCATAATATGAAGCATCTGTCTCTAGTTTGTAGATCCCTCTGTGGTTAGGATACTGTAGAATGATAGTGGTGACCATTACTTCCTTTAGTTGTCAAAAATGTTATTCTCTTAATGATGTCCACACAAATTGTTGTTTTTCCAGTAATTGCCAACAGTGGGTTGGTTAAGGATCCCCAGTCAGGGATGAACCTTCTGATATATGTGAAAATTCCCAAGAACCTTTGGAGTTCACTATTGTTGCATGGTTCTGGCATGTCTGTGATGGCTCTTACCTTTTACAGGTCAGATTTAGTCCCATCTTTACTAATGATGTGTCTTAGAAACAGGAGTTTGATTGAGAAGAAGTCACACTTGGACAGTTTGGCTACTAGCTGATTGTCTTGGAGGGTGTTGAGTAAAATAAAAACGTCCTTCAAGGGTTGTTCTTTGTTGGGGCTATATATGATTATATTATATAAGTAGAATATGGCTTTTTTCTAATGTGGTTGTTGAACACTTTGTTCATGAAAGTCACAAAGGTACTGGGGGTGTTTTTCATACAAAAATTAAGAACTACACATTTAAACAACCTGTATTTGGTCCTGAATGCTGTCTTCAGAATATCTTCAGGCTTAACTTGGATCTGGTGATATCCAACGCTTTAAGTTAATCTTTATAAAGAACTTTTAATCCTCCCAAAGTGTCAAAGAGGTTGTTAATTATATGCAGGGTATATCTGTTCTTAATTGTGACCTTGTCAAGAGCTCTATAATTGGTAACAAGGAGTAAACCTCCGTCTTTCTTAGCCACAAAGAAGACAGCTGCACCAGAGGGAGATTTGGATGACTGAATGAGCCTTTTTTCTAGGGCCTCATCTAGGTATTCATTAAATACATTGTCCTCTTGGGTTCTCAGGAGGTAGATGGGGTGGGCCTTAGGTGCGCTCAATTTTAGGTTGATCTCATTTTGAATATCTCAGTCAGGTGGTAAGCCTAGAAGTTTCTCCTGTAATACAGATGGAAACTCTTGGCAAAATTGCTGGCATATAGGGTCCTGTTCATGTGAAGCATTCACAATTTTGAAATAAAAGATTTTTTATGTACAGGTATTACAGTCAATTTTACTGGCCTCCTTTTTCTCTTATGTTTTGGTAATCTTTACAAACATGTGGTCCCTCATGAGGGTGTCAAGGTGAGTTGTATACACATGATGGTGTACTTCTCCTTGTTATATGGTTAGTGTAGAGCTATCCCAGTCAATGTGAGGTTTTGTCTTTCTTATTCTATCTAAGCCAAGCACTACATCATATTTAGGTATTGGAATTATGGGACCATCAAGGATATTTTGTACATCCACTATTTGTGCCCAGAAATTTTTTTTCCTCCTTGGTGACTGGAGTGCTCCTGTTGTCTGCCATGATAACTCTCTTGACATTGCTACTGGCTGTAGGTAGTTTCACGAGGTTAGAAAAACTTCTCTTCAACAAGGGAATGGTCTGCTCTAGTGTCAAACAGTGCTGTTCCTTTATATATGCAAAAAAATAATAAGTGAGTAGTTTAGTTCCAGTTTGGGTGGCAAAAAATATGAGATTGCTATAGGTTACTTAGATCATGGTAATTAAATCTATGTCTTGGTCACTGTACAAGTCTTGTAAAGTGAGAGAGGACGGCTTGCCTAAGCACTCCCCTGAGGTTTTAACTCCTCAGGTTTATTTTCAGTATTCATCTGATTCACCTGAGCTGTAAAATTTCTGCCTCAAGGATGAGGGTTACTGGCTCAAGTTGATTTTTTGTTGGGGCAAGTATCCTTCTTTGTTGCCATAATTTCTCTTTGCTTGTTGGTTGCATGCAGATTATCAGACTTCTGAGAAGCTTGCTTTTCCTCTGAGAATACATCCTGGAGATTCTTGCATTGGCTCATATCAAACTGGTGTCTGATATGTGTGGGGAGACCATTATAGAAGTCCAGTTGTGGCCCAGCCTCATCAAAGTTGATGGTGTCAGGAGCTTGGCCATGTATGTCTTTGTATGCTGTGATGTACTCCTCAATGGTTCCTGTCATCTTAAAAGTTCTTAGCTCTATCATAGTTACAGCATTGGAGCCCTTTATGACAAAATTCTCTAAGAATGCATTTTTAAACATGTCCCAGTCTTCATTGTGACCAGGGTGTTAGTTGAACCATTCACTCATAAATCAGGAGGCAGGCCCAGTAACTTTTAAAGCAATTTAACTTGCCCAGAGTCCTTGAGGGTGACCCACTTGTGTGAACTTGTTTTGGGTGCTTTGAATTCAGAGTTTGGCATTTTTACAGCGTAGTCCTGAGAAAGTTCTAATCTATGCTGAGCAGAGACATTGTAAAAAATGTTGGTTATTTTGGAGTTTTCAGGGATTGGAGGCGGTTTCAGGACTCCTTGAATCATGAGGAAGTTATATTGTTTGGTTGGTATGAGGATATTGTTGAAGACAGTATATCCTGTGGGCATTTCCTGACCTTCTTTGTATCTTCTCTAGCCAGTGAGGAGTGTCATCTGCTGGGGTTTTTCTTTGGAGGACTTTTTTAAGTTAAGTAGGTGTGGATAGCCTACCTGTGCTATATCTTCCAAGTATATACTTCTGAGAAGTATATGAAACAAAAAGAAGGGACAAATAAGAAGAGAATGATACTTTATTGATATGAATTTAAAGGTTTATATAGTATCACACGAAGCCATATACTGTCCATATATGTTATGGCAGTCATGGGGTTTATCCAAGTAATTGTTTCATTTAGGGTTTGAAAGGATTGATTCCTGTATTTGATGAGCGTCTTATAAGAGTGCCACCAACTCAATGTATTAATCAGGGAATTACTTGGGGAATTGCTTTACTGTGAGGGAGTAATGTAGATGTTGAAAAAATAATTAAAATGATTGAATCAGAAATCCCACTCTGAATCCATAACACCTCACCTGTTTTATTACAGTGTATAACCAGTCCAGCAAGAAAAGGACCCTTGTGTGGTTAAGTTCTTAAGGACCTTCTAATAAATGAGGATGTAAAAAAGTGACTCTTATATTATGTCAATTTATTAGTGTCAACTTGTTAAGTATATCTGGATCCTTTAAATTAACTGGAGAAGCTGTAGCCCATTTTAGATCAATGGTTTGATTAAGATCCTTCATGTCTAATTTTTTTAAGGGTTTCCTTGAATTTCCTGCTTTCCAACTGGGACAGTTTTTGCTCAGAATTATAGGAACTACTGTGACACTCTGGGGGATTTTCAGGGGTTTCTTTGCAGCTTCAAGCATTAGTGGATCAAATCAAAAAGGATTTGATTCTTAAAAAAACACAGGCAGGTGGGGGCACCTGGTCTTTAGGACCAGCAGCTCACAGCCCAAATTGACCAGGGTTTTAATACTGTTCCAAACCTTGGGTTTTGAAAGAAAAAATGACATCCTGATATAGGCTGAGGTTAGGCCTGATCTTGGAGCACCTCACATAGGGTTTCAAAAAAAAATCAGTGCTACACCTGGTGTCATGTTCTAAGGCGTGGCACAGACACATAACAGGGAATCCTAACCTTGGGATTGGTTTTGTACTAAGCCTTAGATTAGTTGGCAGGAAAAGTGAAGCAATTACCTTGTGGCCCTGAATAATAAATCTCTACTAGTTGTGGCCAGAGAGAGGTGCCAAAGTACTGGGAGAAACAAAGACAAAAATGTGAATATAACTTAATTTTTATTGGTGATAGAGAAATAGAATATTTATTGTGATGTTACCACAAAACAATATAGGGATAGTGGGATCACTTGCCACAGGTATGAGTGGGGTGAGTGAGTTGCGCAGGGCAAGGAAGACAAACAGCAGAATTTTCATCTTTGGAAATCAACCCATTTTGAGGGGCAAAGGCAAAAGCAAGAGATTTGTCCTTGAAAGAACAAACCCAGGAAAAATCAAAAGAGAGTGAATATAGACACTCACAACATTGCCCTCATCTAGATTGGCCTTAAGGGGGTGGTACTTGCAAAGAAACTTAGCATCCACTTAGGTAAATGGTTGTCCACTAGAGAGGAGATTTACAGTTTACTCCAAATCACACTTGAAGGTAATCTCTAGAGGCCCAATCCATAGGGTATACAGCTTATGAGCATGTTTTCCTACCCTGTGCTGGTAGTATAGGATGTGGTCTTCAACCATAAACTTGAGCAACAAAGAACGTCCAGCATTATCAAGAGAGAGTTCTAATGTCTTGGTTTTGTAAGCTGAGGTGTAGGCAGAGGCTTGGATATCAATTATGAAATTGACCAAGCTCTTGATATGAGCATCATGGTCCAGGGCATCATCTGAAGAGAGTAGTTGACCTCATAAGAGCAACAGAGTGGTTGCTTTACGCCCAAACAATATAGCAAAGGGGGAATAACCAGTGACACAATTTTTACTAAGGTAATAGGCAAAGAGGGCAGCAGGTAGATATAGATCCCAGTTAGCAGTGTCTAAATAGGTTTGTTTTTGCATGATGGAAACTAAGGTTGAGTTAGCACGTTTCATAGCCCTGTTAGTGGAAGGGTTATAGGGAGCTGAGAAAGATTGATGATACCCCAAAGCTTCTATGACAGAAGTCACTAACTTTGCATTGAAGTTGGATCTGTTATCTGACAATAGCACTTGTGGGCAGCCATAGCAATAAAACACATGTTGCAGTAAGAAGGTGGCAGTGGTTTTAGCCATGATGTCCTTGGCAGGACAAGCTTCTAACCATTTTCTGAAATGATCAACAGCAATCAAGATGAAGCAACAGCCTGAGTGTGAACAAGGAAGAGGTCCTACAGCGTCAATACTGACTGTATGAAAGGTGTGCTGTGGAGGGACTAATTTAAACTAATGAGATGCAGCTCAGAGAGGCTGTAGCTGACAGTCATGACAACTAGCAATGATATCAGGGATCAGTAGATGGAGGTTCTCCCAGTAATATTATTTCAACTGAACCAATGAGGGTTCAGTACTTGGAATTGGGGAAGACAACAGTCCAATATAAAGGACAGAATAATAAGAATAAGGTATTGTTTATTGTAGAATATTGTGATTAATATACTATATGGGGAAAGCCACAAGGCCACGAGGGGGTGGCATAGTGGGAAGTTCCATGTAAGTTTTGAAGCCAAGGAATAACTCATGCAGGGATCAGCAAGTTGAATTGGTAGCGCTCCTAATTAAGATGAAGTATCTGTCATTTGATATTGCCATCAGATTAATCCATAATGTTATATATGTCAAGGGGCAGCTCCTCAAGCGCCCCCTGTGTATTGTAAGATACATTAGCAGGCAAGTCTGGAAACTTGGTTGCAACACTCCCCTTTTCCCTGCTTGTTGTCAGACACCAGGACTTGAGTCTGCGGAAGGTCTGAAAAGGTCTGCACAAAAAATATTTTGTGTGGGGATGGCACAGCAGGGGCGCAAGCAATTGTGGTGAAGCTTCTTGGTGTTTCCTTGGGCATCTTCAAGTTGGTAGGTGTGATTGTCATAGACTGCAGCTATCTTAAAGGGCCCTAGGTGGTTGGTTTTTAACTTGGCAGAATTGGGATTGAGGATGTAGACAGGGTCACCTACAGCGTACCTAGCTTTGAGGTGCTTTGTCCCTCCTGTAATCTGCTTGTGTTTGATTTCCCAGGCTTTGGAACGCCATTGGTCTAGGGATGGAGTTGTTAGTAGGGGAGGCTTGTCAGGAACCTTGGACTGTAGCTTTTCCTGTTCAACTCCTGTCAGACTGTCAGGTGTCCCAAAAGCTAGGGTACTGGGGCTGAACCCTGTGCCCCTGTTGATTCTTTCTTGAAGGATAAGTAGAGCGGTGGGCAGGTGTTTAGTCCATGCAGTGTTGGGGTGCTCTTGAGAGAGCTTGGCAATCAGTTGAACCAGTGAGCCATTTAACTGTTCCACACACCTATTGGCTTGAGGATGGTAGGGGGTTGTAACTATACGTTGGAGTGTGTTCTTAGCACAGTATGCCCGCATGACATGCCCAACAAGTTCAGGGCCGCCATCTGTGATGAGACGTTTGGGCCGCCTAAAACAGGCCACAATTTCCTTGCCAATAAAGTGGGTAATGGTGGTGGCAGTGTGATTGGTTGTTGCCCAGGCCACTGGCCAGCAAGTGAAGTAGTTGATGGCAGTGACAATGTACTTCTTTCCCAGTCTGTCTTTGGGGAGTGGCCCCACAATATTGAGGGCCCACTGCTCAAAGGGTTCCATGGCCTTGATGGGCAGGACAGACTTGGGGGGCGCAGGTTTGGACGTGTTCTTTTTGCACAACACACACGTTTTGAGGAGGTCCAAGATGTCTTGACGCATGCGCGGCCACCAAACCTTCCATTTCATGATCTCAAAGAGGTTACGCCCTCTGATGTGACCCAGGGTTTGGTGGTAGTGTAATATTGTGTCCCCTTGTTGCATGGTGGGAATGTAAGGTATCTTCTCACCTGTCTCTTCCCGGCGGCAGAAGTTACCAGCATTGATGGTGAACTGATTTTGTTGTCCTTCAATTTGGAGATGGTGACCAAGTTAAGGCCCTTGTAGCAAGTTGCCTCAGGGCGGAGGTAGAGCATGGGCCAATCTGGATCTAAACCATTGTCCCCAGTGATGGACGCTACATAGAGCTGTGAAAGAGCGTCAGCTGTGACCAGTTCTTTTTCAGGTTTGTACTCAATGCGTAACTGATAGGGGGGTAGACGCTCCACCCGTCCTGCTTGGCAGCATGTCAGGTGAGATTGCGTGTTGAAGTACTGAAGTGACTTGTGGTCCGTCAGAACGCGGGGTGGGAAGGTAGCTCCTTCCAGGTAACAGCGCCACTTCTCAACACAGTGTACAATAGCCGCTAATTCTTTATCATGGATGGGGTAGGGTTGCTCCAAGTCAGTAAGTTTCCTGGATTTGTACGCCACTTGAAGGAAGACGCCATTGTCAGTTTCTACCCTTAACACGCCCCCTATGGCCCTGTCAGAAGCATCAGTCTCTAGTTTGTACTGTTGGTTTTGATTGGGGAACTGCAGGACTGGTGCGGTTGTGAGCCTTTACTTCAACGTCTCAAAGGCTCAATCTCTGACAGGGGTCCAATGAAAGCCCTGCTTGGTATTAAGGAGCTCAGTGAGAGGTGCAATTAGTTCCCCACAATTGAGAATAAACTTGCGTACATAGGCAATCATGGCTAGGAATGTCCAAACCTGGCCCACATCAGTGGGGGGCGACATGTTGGTGATTGCCTTGACTTTGGCAGGGTCAGGCTTTATCCCTTGGGCAGAGATAGTGTGCCCAAGGAATAACAGCTCTGACTTGAGAAACTTGCATTTGGAGGGTTTAGCTTTTAGCTGGTTTTTCCAAAGGGTGTTGAGGATAGAAAAGAAGTGTTGGAGGTGCGTGGTTTGATCTTGACTGAAGACAATGATGTTTTCAAGGTACACAACCACACATTTACCAATCAATTCCTCAAATGCTTTGTTCATCAATAAGGAAAAGGTGGAGGGAGCGTTGGTCATTCCAAAGTTCATGACACGACACTCAAACAACCTGTAGCGTGTGCAGAAGGCAGTTTTTTCCTCATCCCCTGGTGCAATGCGGACCTGGTTGTACCCTGCAGTGAGATCAATATTGCTAAAGATCTTCACACCTGCAAGTGTATCAAACAGGTTGTCAATCAGTAGCAGGGGTACTTATTCTTAACCGTACCTCATTTAGGGCGCAGTAGTCTGTAACCAGGCAAATGGACCCGTCATTCTTGGCTACAAAAAAGACAGCTGCCCTGTATGGAGAAAGCAAGGGGTGGATGAAGCTCTTATCAAGTGCGTCCACAAGGTGCTGGCAGAGGGTTTCATCTTCCTTTGGTGTGAGACAGTATAATGGTTGTGCTTTAGGTAACAATCCTTGAAGTTGTACAGCGTGCTGGATCTCCTGGGAAGGAGGTATCCGTTCAAGTGTCTCACTGAATAAGTCCTTGTACTCCTCAAGGAGTGCAGCAAGCGCTGGTGATGGTGATGATGACAAGGGAGGGACTGCTGGTGGTTTAGCACAGATTACTTTCACCAAGCATTGGTTAAAGTCTGGTTTCCCCCCTTAAAATTGTATGAGCCTGTCTCTGTTATTCTGACAAACACAGTATCATGGAGTAACTTGCTCATTTCCAGAGGGTAAATCTGGAATCCCACCCCATTTCTGTTGAGGGTGATGACAGAGGTATCCCAATTGATGTAGGGACGGTTGGCTGAAGCCAGTCAAGGCCAGCAATTACGTTGTGGCTGAGCCCTGCCATGATTGGCCCAGAGAGTTTAACCTGGATGTTCCCCATTCTCACTAAGAAGGGTATCGTCTTGTGGGTGATGGCCACTCTGCGGGAGTCAGCTACTTGTACGGCCTTGAATCTGCTGGGTACTTGGGCTAATTGTTGAGAGTTGGCAAACGCCTGTCCCACCATAGTGGTTGGCCCCGGTATCTACCAATAATTTGTGGGTGTTCCCACAGAAACAGAAGGGATAGGACAAGTGTGTTACTTTATTTGAGGAGTGGCTCGCTTGCAATATGGAGTTGTCATTGTGGACTTGAAAGACCTCCAGGGTTTTGACTTGATGAATGTTGTAGTTGCAGGGATTTTTTTGCAAGCAGGGATTGAGAGGATGGGTCAGGTGGGGTTGCAAGGCCTCTTGTTGCTACAACCCCCAGGCTTTTCCCTGATCCTCAATCTGCGCAAGCTGAAGCTCCCCCTTGCAGGGGCATTTAGTCCCATTATCCTGCTGACAGGGCTGGCAGCGGCTCACTTGATTGTGGCCATTGCCAGATGTTGTACAAGGTTAGGATGGAGTGTCACTGGTACGGCAGAAGCCCATTGAGGCCTGGTTGTTAGCCTTAACAATGGCCTTATAGCAGTTGTCAATGGAGGCGCAGCAACCTACAGGGACCCACTTGCAGATATGGGGTTTTAATCCATTGATGATGAGAGTGAGTAGCATTGCATTTCCGTTGGTCACAGCTTTGGGGGCGGCAGCAAGAGCTTGTTGCCAGGCGGCAAGGTACTCAGGAACAGAACCAGTTTGTTTGATTTCTAGAAGAGGAGTTCCCACAATAATGGGGGAGAAGGTTTCACTGTAGCGGGACTTGGCAGCGTCTTGGAATGCCGCCCATCTAACGTCAAGTTCCTGGCTGGCCCAGTTGGTGAACCACACAGTGGTGGGCCCCGTGAGGCAACCAGACACAGTGGAAACCCACATGGGCTCAGGAACCTGACAGATGCAAATGCAGGTTTCTGTAGATTGGAGCCAACTGACAATGTCAGCCCCTTGACGCCACCAGCAAAGGACTCTAGCTGAAGGTTGAGCATGCATTGGGACAGGTCTGACTGGGGCGGGGTGATGCTGGCGTCACGCTGCCCAAAGCAGAGCCAATTGTACACGCTGGTGAGAACTAGCTGGCCTTGATAGATGGCTACTGTGGTAAGGTTGACTCCCTTAAACTTGACTCCCTTGTACTTGACACTTTGTCAAGTACCAGGGAGTCAAGTGCCGCATATGTGAATCTATTAGCATTTTTGGCTTAACCAATTTTAAGCTAATTTTTACTAGTAATTCAGGGGTTCAAAACTAAAAACCAAGGTTAAATTTACTTGAACTTGACTCTGTTTAATAAATTGGTTAGCTAAAATACCAATTTAAGGGGCAATTTATAAGTAAATTTACTAATAGAAATAAAAAACCTGTGTTCAACACTCTAAACCCAAAAGTGACCAGTTTGACACTTTTCAAGCCAAATTTTAATGTTATTAATAAAATACATATGTGCTTATATAAAATTTGTTATTTTATATAATATTTTATTATTAGTGTCCATAGTTGTTGATTAGGCTCCCAAGCACCACTATACTGGATTTAGTGGCATAGACATTAATCAAATACCCCACTTGTTTACATTATGTTATTCCCAGGTTTTTGGATTAAGTGGTGCCACATAAATTAAGCCCAATTTATTAAGAGATTTCATATGTAATTTATAAAATCTTAAACTTGACACTTTCTTTGTTTGACTCTATTCACTTGACACATGATTGGTTTTGGATTTAACTAATCAAAGGCTTGGAATTAAGGCTAAATTAATAAGTGACACACTATGAGTGCCACTCAAAACCCATCCACTTGACACTTTAACTTGGGGATTAGTACAGAGAGCTTCTTAACGTTTTAACCAACACTATGGTAAATAATTCACTCCAAGCTCCTCACAGCATACCCTAATCACTAATAAACACATTCCCATTCATTTACTTTTTTAACTTATGTTATATTTTTTTTATTTTTGAGCATACAAAACTGCCTTGCTTTTGGGTTAACTTTCAAACCCAGTTTAAATTTAAGCAAGTTTTATATGTAAAAAACACAGTAAATTTGATATTTCTGCCCGACTCCGGCATACTCAACAGTGAGAATTCAGCTTTTCCCGGCTGATTGACAGTGACAAACTTGACACTTTACTATGTTTTGAATTTTCAACTCTCAATAAAAAAATTACACATAATAATTTTTTCTGCTATTATAATCTACTACTTTTTCTGCTGCTCTCCATATAATTTTCATATTTTTTTTGATTTTCAATTAAACTTTTACATTGATTTAACACTAAGATGTTATGCTGAACCTAACATATTTGATGATTCATAATAAATTCACTTATTTTCTATGTTTTAACCTTTATATCTACACTTTGAGTTTCTATTTTGCTTCTATTTACTTTGTTATGTTTTTTCTTGATAAAACTTTATCTGCATCCTTTTCATTTAACTTTTGCTTTGTTTTACCTCTGTGTTTTATATCTTTCATACTTCTATTATTTACAATGCTAAACTTTTCTTTAGAAAAAATCAAACAAGAACAGCCAACAGCCTAAGCGCCAAGCCTCCAAAGGCTCCAAAGAAACTGCCTCCACTCCCAAGTGTACCAAGAAGCCTGCAAAGGCAAAGTCTCCAACCCCATCTCCTCCCACTTCATCTCCTCCTACTTCTCCCCCCCTCCACCCTCATCTTCTACATCCCCTTCACCTTCCCCCCAAAATCCTCCCCCAATAAATCTGATGGTGATCTTACCAACCACTCATTTTATCACTCAGAGGCTGACTCCAAGCCCACCAAGGAGCGGCATACCAAGAAGTCAATGGCTTCCAAGGAGCCCGCCTCTTCTTCTGGTAAGAAAAAGGAGGCATCCAAGCAGGCCTCAAAGAACCCTTCCCCTCTCCCTCCCAATGGCTCTTCCCCTCCTTCTTCATCTGACCCCCAAGATGAGCCAGAGGATTACTCCAAGAAGTTTAAAGCTTCTGGTCATGTGGCTTGGGATCCACTGGCCATCCACAACATTTGCAACGTAGACAGAGAGTTTAAAGTTCCTAAGCGCTTCCCCTGGTACTTTCTGATCATATCTATAAAGAGCATCCCTGGTTATGTTGCCAACAATTATATCTTTAATTGCAACAACCAAAAGTGCCAAACCAATAGCAAGCACTTTGTCTGCAAGGATAAGACTTGTGGGGCCCAGTTGAACACCAAGGGCTGGGAGCAAGTAATGTTGGAGAAGGGGGAGCACACTTGTGAGCCCCCCAATCATCCAATCACTCAGATGTTAAAGTGGTACCTTGTGCAAGTAATACCCACATCCTCTCATCTTTGCGCATCAGATCTGGCCATCAAGGTTCTCCAACATCTCAAACCTAACAATCTCAAGTTGGTAGCAACACAGGAGCAATTGATCAAATTCATCAGCAATAAGTGTATTGCTGCCAATCCCCCCTCCCCCAAGGCTTCTTCCTCTCTGAGCTCACGCTCACTCATGAGCTTAAGCAGCTTCCGAGTGGGGAGCGCTTCCTGCTTCATGATGACAGCCTGCAGCCAAGGACTGTATAATCTGCTACTCAACTCAGAAGAACCTGATGAAGTTGAAAAGGACGTCAACCTGGCTAGTTGATGGTACCTTTGCCACTTGCCCCCAGATGTTCAAGCAGCTCTGGATGGTCCATGCCAAGATTGACATCCAGGCAATTCCACTTGCGTTCTTTCTTCTTCCTGGGGCCACTGAGGCCATCTATACCCGCGCATTCTCCATCCTCCGCCAAGCAATTGCCCTTCATCTCCTGCTGATGATGATGAATCCAAGAAGACTCCCCCCACACCCGCACCAACCCACCTGCCTCTGACAAGGACCAGGCCACCCTGGACTTGGAGGAAAAGGCAAGGCTAAGAGCTCTTGGGCCTTGCATGTGCATTATGGACTTTGAGCCTGCTCAGTTCAATGCGTTTGAGCAGCTGTTTAGCAGGGAGGTGCAGGGGTGCTACTTCCACTTCTGCCAAGCAGTTTCTTGTAACGTGCAGGCCCACACCAAGCTTTGTAGGTTGAGCCAGAGGGATACTTTGGACACCTGCAGATTTGTGCTGGCACAATTTAGTGCCTTGGCTTTTTTAAAGCCAGAGCACACTGTGCATGGGTTTGAGGTGCTCTCAAAGGATCCCTACATAGTGAAGCACCCAGAGTTCAAGCCTTTCCTCACGTACTTCAAGCCCCAGTGGATTGGGAAGGTTGTCACACAGAGGCAAGGCAAGGCCTGTGCCAAGGCCAGCTGGAATGTGTACCGGGCGGCAGTGAAAGGTGAGCTCAAGACCACCTCAGCGCTAGAGGCTTACCACAAACACCTCAAGGCCAACTTTGGTCTCCACCCAAAATCTAATAAGTTCTTTTTCCTCTTGCAGCACAAGCAGGAGAAAACCATCTCCAAGCTGCGTGATTCTCCAACTGCATCCCCCCACCAAGCCAACAACCTGCTGTACCCTCTTCACCAAGGCCATCCAGGGTGCGGCCAAGCACAAATACAAGGCATCTGAGCTTAAGCAGCAGCTTGAACTTATTGCCACTGCCCTCCTGGAAGGGGCCAAAATGAAACAGGGAAAGAATGACAAGGAACAAACTTGCTTGCTTGGTTATATGATTTTTACTTTTAACTTTTTAACTTTGATTTTTACTTATTAGCTTTGATAATTTAGTTTTTAGTTTTAATTTTAAGTTTTTTTAACTTAATTAGATTGCAGTGATTTTTCTATGTATGCATGGTAAGTTTGAGATGAATATTTATAGTTGAAAGTGAGTGAAATATCTTAATTTTTGTTAATTTCCAAATAAAACATATGATATTCACAGTTGTGCCTATATGAACTATATCAAATAAACATTAATATTTCTTCATATTTTGCATAACTTTATTTGTTGTGTTTTTTATTTTTGTCTCATTGGAATTTTAATTTTTATGGTAATAAAAAATATTTTTATAATAAAGAGTGTAAATTACATAGTAAAATGAGAAATAATTGCTTATTTCTCCTTATTTCTATTAATTAAGGTACTTTTTTATTGCATTTCTGAGCTCTCTGGGGTCACTTCAGTATACCATAGCTGAATAGCTTAAGTTTTTATATTAAAAGTTTTCATTACATCAAAATCTGTTAATTAAAAAAGTTTTAATTTCCAGTTGTTGATCAGGGCAAAAGCTGAATTCTCACTTTACTATAGTGTTGACTACCAGGGAGTTGAGTTTAAGGGAGTCAATCACCAGGGAGTCAAACATACCACAGTTGCCAATAGATGACGTACCCATTGGGGATGTCCCCCTTGGGGATTGGCAGGAAAGTCTCTTGTTGGGGAGTAGCCATACAACCCGTACTCCATCTTTTCTTGGGGAATTTTGTTATAGGTAGGTTGTAAACCTACTTCTGCTACCACTGTTGCAACTGAACCAATAAGGGTTCAGTACTTGGAATTGGGGAAGACAACAGTCCAATAGAAAGGACAGAATAATAAGAATAAGGTATTGTTTATTGTAGAATATTGTGATTAATATACTATATGGGGAAAGCCACAAGGCCACAAGGGGGGTGGCATAGTGGGAAGTTCCATGTAAGGTTTGAAGCTGAGGAATAGCTCATTCAGGGATCAGCAAGTCAAATAGGTAGCGCTCCTAATTAGGATGAAGTACCCGCCATTTGATATTGCCATCAGATTAATCCATAACATTAGATACGTCAAGGGGCGGCTCATTGAGCGCCCCCTGTGTATTGTAAGATACGTTAGCAGGCAAGTCTGGGAACTTGAAGGGCAACAATAGTTATTCTGGAGCCACTCATAGGTCTTGACAATGCTTTCATGTCCAGTCTTTTTGTGGGCTTGGAGCACTAAAAATAGGCAGAGACTGGGGCGTACATAAGATAGATATGGTCACAGTAGATTCCATAATCCCAGGAATTATCTGCCCAAGTAAGAAAGCTCAAAAGGCTGGAAAACTGTTAATAAAATTAACTGATTTGACAGATCTAAATCAAACAGTTGATTGAAAATGGGTTACAGCTGCTCCAGTCTGCCAGTTGTATTTAATTTCCCCTTGCAAGCTGACATTGATAAATTGACGTAATATGAGAGCCACCAGATATGATCTTATTTATCAGCACAGTAATCAGAAGCTGGTCACACAAGGGTTCTGATGAGGAACAACTTGTGGGGAAGCTTCAAATATGGAATTAAGAAGAAGAGAAGTATATTTTATTGGATAATACTTTAAACTTATATAGCTCACGCTGTGGCGGGAATCTAAGTTGGATCAAAGATAAGGATGATCATGTGCAGAATGGGTTTGAGTCACTGGATACTTAGACAATTCATGTGATATTGGTTTGTTGCCTTTATTAGTATATAGAACATTATATTGAATTGGCACTAAACCAGGCAATGGCTGGATGCTAAGTGTGTTAGCGGTAGCCAGAATACCTGTACATCCAGATCCTCAACACTAACCCTTAAGGGGTTACTCTGGTACATCAGGAGGGGGCTTTATCTTGACAGCTGACACATGATGTTCCTGTAGTTGTTTTCTAGTGGGTACTAGCTACGTCAAGTTTCCCCTTTGCTGAGGCAAAGGTGGGGTCTGTGATATTTCTTGATGACAGGATCTTTGGCGCCTTGGAACTTAACTAGATAGAAGTTTCTGTCTGGTTGGTATCTTATGACTCTTCCTGGTCTTCTGTGTACTGAGTCCAACTTCTTCCTGTTCCCTGCTAGGACCCAGACAGGGGAGTTGATTGGAATTGGTTCCTCTGAAAAGGTTACCTTTTGTGCTTTGAGTCTTTTGGTTTCTGATATTTTAGCTTTGAGGTGTATGTGTTGAAGAGCTGGTGTTTGTTCTACTGTGGGGGGTTTCCCGTAGGATCTTTATGTATGGCTGCTTGTTGCGGGTAATTACTTCTGGTTTGTATCCATAGGTTAGCTCAAACAGTGAATAGCCTGTTCCTTGATTGGTGCAGACTTGGGATACTAGTAATGCATGTTTCACGTATAGTGGACATGTATCTTTGGCATCCATTATTTTCTTGAGGGTTCTGATGAGGCTGTTGTTTAGGCGTTCAACTCTGCCGTTGGCCTGTGGCTTGTAGGGCAAGGTTGTCAAGTGTTTGATGTTTTTGGATTTTAAATTGTTGTTTACTATGTGACCTGATAGCTCTGTGGCTCCATCTGTTATGATGTAGTCAGGAGTTCTGTAGTTAGCTATTATTGCCTTGTTGATGAAGCAATTTATTGTTTTTGCTTTGTAGTTCTGTGTTGCCCAGCAGATGGGACAGCATATAGCAAAGTCAATGGCTACAATTAGAAAGTTTTGTTTAGCTTTCCCTTCTGGGAAGGGTCCCACCACATCCAGCCCCCAAACCTTGAATGGTTCAGGGTCTGGTACTGGATTAACTGTTAGTTGTGGAGCCTTGATGCTGGCGTATTTCTTGCACACTGTGCACTTTTTCAGGACGTCAACTATGTCTTGTTTAAGATTGGGCCACCATACTATCTCTTTTAGAGTGAGGTATAAGTTGTTAGCCTTTGTATGTCCTAGTAGACAGCAATGTCTTAGGATGGTGTCAACTCTTTGTGCAAGTGAGATGTAGAAAACATGTTTATCTTTAATGATGCTTAAACTGTGCCATTTGATATGAGGAAATGTTTTTCATTCCTTACTAATGTATCATGAGTTGGTTGATGTGTAGAGGAGTCTTTTCCTTTTGACTTGTACTCAGTGTTATATAGGTTGGGCCAGTCAGGGTCCAGGTGGTCAAGATGATCTTCTCTTGGCTGACATAGCCTAGAGAGAGCATCAGATGTGACTATTTATATCCCCTTTTGTACTGGATGTCCAAATTGAGCTGCTCTAGCAGGGACATTCATTTGGCTTGTTGCCGTGCAAGTGTGTTCTGAGTTTTAAAATAGGTTAAGGATTTATGGTCAGTTAGTACTAAGACGTTTAAAAGTCCTTCTAGATAACATCTTCATTTATTGCATGCCTGATATATTGCTAGCAATTCCTTATTGTGTATTGGGTACCTCTTCTCAGTGTTGGTTAGTTTTCTACTTTCTTAACATACTGGCAGGAAGTCTTGCTGCCCTGGCTGGTGGATGTGTAGGAATGCGCCAATGGCAGTGTCCCTGGCATCTGACTCAAGCTTGTAGCACCTGTTATTATTAGGGTATTGCAAGATTGGCACTTCAATCAGAGCTGATTTTAATAGTTGGAAATTCTTATTGCATTCTGGTGTCCAGATGAATTTCTTTTTGGCATTACCCTTGGTTAAGTCATTGATTGGTGCAGTGAGCTTTCTGCAGTCTTTGATGTATTTCCTTAGGTAAGCTACCATTCTGAGAAAGCATCTAACTTGTTTAACAGAGGTGGGGTGTTGCATGTTATTTATGGCTTTTATTTTGTCTGGATCTACTTTGATGCCACTGCCAGAGACAATGTGGCCCAAGAACAGGAGTTCATTTTCCATAAATTGGCACTTACTTGGTTTTGCGTAAATTTTGTGCTTTGCAAGTTGATTGAGTGTCTTGCAGACATGTGTGAGGTGTTCCTCTTTTGTTTTTGAGAATATGATGATATTGTCAAGGTAGCATAATGTATTTGAGAGGCTGTTTAGCGCTTGGTTCATCATGATGATAAACGTTGCAGGAGCGTTGGTCATCCCAAAGTTCATTACTCTACATTCAAAATATCTAAATTGCGTACAAAACACAGTTTTTGGTATGTCCTTTTCTTTTAATTCAACTTGGTTGTAACCTGAGGTGAGGTCAATTTTGGAGAGAAATTTGGCTCTGGAGAGCCTTGCAAATAGATCCTCTATGAGTAGAAGGGGATATTTATTCTTTACTGTGCTTGCATTTAGCACTCTGTAGTCAGTTACTAGGCAGAGAGATCCTTCCTTTTTCTTTACAAAAACACTTCTGCCCCCATAGGGATTATGATGGGAAAATGAAGCCTTTAGCTAGGTTATACTTAATATGACTTTTGAGGGTTTATGTCTCCTTGAGGGAGAGTCTGTAGTAGGGTGCAGGTTTGGGCATGGCTTTACATAAGTCAATGCCATGTTTGACCTCCAGTTTGGGTGGTAACTCTGTGAGCTCTTCCTTGAATACACAAGCGTATTTGTTTAGGAGTGCTGCAAGAACTGGGCATTGAATTTTGGTTGTTTATATATTATTAAATTTAATGTACCTCAGTATGTGGAGGGTACGGTCTTTGGTTAGACGTTCTGAGTTGTCTTGATCTATGACTTGGACAAATACTGTGTCTCTTAGGATGTGATTGTTAGGTTCTTTGAAGATGTTGAAATTGACTCCATTGCATTTGATGGTCATGGTCTTTATTTTCCAACATACACTGGGGTTCACTTGGGTGGACCAAACCTTGCCTGCTACAATGTCATAGTTTATATTGTTCATTAAAAGTCCTTTAATAAAAGTTTGTATGCCTTGGAGGTCAATTATGAAAAGAGTGGTTTGCCTTCAAGTAGAACCTTTGATTTACTGCCATTCTGGAATATTTAAAGTTGGTTTTGACAACTAGTATTTTGTATTTGGTTACAAATGGTTTGCTTACCATATGTGTTGTGCACCAGAGTAAAATAAAATTTTATGTATATGTGATTTGTAAGTTCATGGGTAGACAAGAAGTTGTGAGCAATCTTTAATTTTTAAGTTTATAAAAATGGAGGATTGCGGGACACGTGGGATGCAAGCAGCAAAGTTTGTGCCTTGGTACAGTTTCTTGTTGGTTTGGGGAAACAGAGGCAATTAAGCCTGTTCCCTCTCCTCTTTTCCCTGTTCCTCTGTTTTGAGACCTTCAAGGTCAGAGAATGTGGGGGTCAGATCCATAGCGGGTTACTGTTTTAGCATTGTTCACTTTGGTAGTGTCCTCTTTCTTGGGACAGGAGCAGTTTGCTCTATGGCTACAATTGCCATTATTACAATTAGTGTTGCTGTTGCTATTATTGTTGTTTTGGCGCTTGTTGCCATTAGAGTTGTCTCTGCCATTGCTATCTGAGGAGCAGTTGTTGTTGCATGCAGCATATTCCATGATTGCGCGTTTTTCATCACGCTTGGCTTCAGCAATGAGCGCGGGCATGGTGGTACTTGCTTCTGGGCGGATGAGGGCAGCAACAGATGGTTTCATTCTGTTGATGAATGATGCTCTGGTGTGTAAGTTGTCAGCTTGTGTTGGGGTTTGGATTTTGCGGCGTATTTCCTCAAATTCATTGGTGTAAACTGTGATAGTGGTCTTCTGAGAAAGATTGCTGAGCTGTATTGCAATGTCTTGGAGTGATTTGGTGACGCAGAGGTTGTGCGTGATGTCTGCTTTGAACTCTTCCCAGTTGTCAAGCTGGCTGTCAGTTTGTGAGCCAACCCAGGTAGCAAACCAGTTAGCTGCGGCCTCATATAGGCGCTTGCTGGCTTCCTGGACCCATTTTTTGTGGGGGATGCAGCTGGCGCAGAGTTTAGTGGCTGAGTGGTCTATCCAGTTGATGCCGTTTTCTTTGTTTTTACCAAAGAGCTTGTCAATTCTAATGTATTTGGTGTTGGTAACTTCACCTGTGGTAGGTGGTTGTGTGTTTTTTTATGGTTGAAGAGAGTGACTGTATTGAATTATCTTGGCGCATGCTTTGGTCATGACCAGTCCTTTGAATACGGTGCATCCACTAGGTATATCTTTGTCAATATTGTGGGCGCAGAAGTACGTTTTCCAGGTATCCTAGGATGTGGCCTGGTTGAGTACGTGAGCAAAGGTGGGCGAGTTTTGGTCATTCATTTTCTCTCTCATGGGTGTGGTCAAAAGCTGTAGCTGCTACCAGTGATAAGGGGCGCCTTTTAGGGAAGCTTCAAATATGGAATTAAGAAAGAAGAGAAGTATATTTTATTGGATAATACTTTAGACTTTATAGACTTGACTGTGGCAGGAAATTAAGTTGGATTGAACCTAGGGGTATGTCATGTGCTAGATGGGTTCAAGACACTGGATACTTGGACAGTCAGGTGATATTGCTTGGTTACCATTCTTGGTATGTCAAACGGTATATTGGAAGGGCACCAAATTGGGCAATGGCTGGATGTTAAGCAGGTTGACAGTAGTCAAAATGCCTGTACATCCAGACCCTTGACACTGGTAAGTTTTTGCTCTTGATTATAATTAATACATATTTGATTTTATATGGTTTTGAGCAATTCAAAGGCTCAGGGTTTGATCCCCTGACTGATACTTGTACTGGCATCAGGTTAATAGCCTGTGAGTCCCAACTTTCCTTCATTTCCATATTATGTCCAGAAGAGTTTTTAAACCCCCCAAGTGTCCAATCTGAAATTTGAAAAGGCCAGGAAAGAGAAATGATCCTAATCTCATAAAGATGGTCTAATAGTCAGCAGTTCTGTTCCTTCTTATCAATTTCTAACAATGTGTTCAAGTTAGAAGATTTTTAATCCTTACACTTAGAGACCTGCATTGGGAAGGCAGTCAAATTGGCCAACAGTAGTTGCATGGGCTCCTTATGATTTTGATACAGAGTCCCAGAGCATTATTGGGGCTCTTTGCAACTTAGGGACTCAGGAGAATATAACTCTAAGAAAGACTTATTGGGAAACTCATATAATATCTGGGAGTCAATGATCACCTGGGAGCCAGAAGGGATGGAGATAACTGCTGGGGCAAGCAGCAGGACGCCTTTTTAGCAGGGCAAGAAGGAGGAGGGGATCACATATTAGAGGAGTAAGTCCTGTAATTTAGCAAGAAAATGCCAGTTGGGTATTCAATGACACACATTTTAAGTTGCTTGCCAGAAATACAAGAAGGCCTCAAAAATCAGTGGGACTTTATATTTTGGGAGGTACAAATATTTATCTCAAAGGTTAAAAATCCCATTGCATTATTGTAGAAATTGTATTCCCACCAAGAAATCATAGCTTTTGTTTTCTTACACAAAAGCAGGGGAGGAAATGAGGAGTTTCCCAAATCTCATTGGCAGAGCAGAGTAAGCGCCAATATCCCAAGTCTGGGCCATACCTGCAGCTCTATAGGACTGAGTATCGTTGAGATCAGGAGCTAATTTGAGCTTCTTCATCAATTTAGAGGATAAAACATTAATGGGGGAGCCAGTATCCAAGATAGCTTTAATCTTAACTTTCTGGATAGATACTTCTACACAGGAAGTATCTTTTCCTAAAGGGGCTAAGACTGTCAAGACATCTTGAGCAGCTTCCAGATCTTTTTACACTTTTCTAAAATACATTTCAAGGCAGGAATTTCCTTGTAAACAGTTTGTAACAGCGGGGATAAAGAGACGTTCTGGAAGAGAGCCTAAGCTAACTCAGCAGCTTCCTGCAAGGAGTCCACTAAGACAGGGGCTGGTGAGCTTGAGCTAGATAAGAAAAAGCCACCATAGCTTTATGCCTTGGCTGGAGGAAGGAAAGTTGTATTAGTGGTCTTTCCTGAACAGAGCTTATAAGGGACATATACAGTTTTAGGAACAGCCAATAAAGCATAGCCATAACCATATCTATCATCATAATATGAGTCTTTGGGTTCAGAATTACTCAAAAAATCATGAAAGAGATGGATAATAGAAGGGGAGATGACAGGGGCAGATCATCATCAAAAGGAAGATCAGGAGGAGACTAGGGTGTTTGGTCAACAGAAAGTGTCTCTGCCTCTAAGCTGACCTCTCTTTTCCCGCCTGTTCCTTAGGGTCACATCTTTCTACTTGCAGATTGGTACAGGATCAAGAGTGGGGACATATCTGGCTATAGTTATGACAACCATGACGCTTGGGTTGCTTATTGGGCCCCAAATTCCTAATGTGGGGGGGTGCAGGAAGTAGTGTCATCATTTTTGATCTTACTTTCACGCACTACAGCCCCACTGGAAACAACGAAAAAAACTGTAGGAATGAAAAAATGAGAATTCAAAAGGGAAAACTAAAAGTGACCAAGTTGACACTCTTTAAATTTTCAAAATGGCTTTTTATAATTAATTAACTAATTTTTCTTGACTTTTTTAGCTAAAAAATGAATAAAAACTATTTTATATGACCATAGTGATTTTTGCTTCCAGATAAGTTGTTTCAATTTAATTTTAAAACTTAAAGAGAGCCAACTTAGTCACTTTTAGATTCTCACTTTTGAATTCCTACAGTTGAGTTTGCAACTATTGTCAGCCCCACCATGTGTTAAGTGCATGAACTTTAGAAGAGCTTTGATGCTCTTTGTGGAGGTGAGAGATGCCTTGTGCTCTTTAAAGTATAGGTACAGGAGTTGGTTCACTTTAAGGGCATTAGAGCAGGCAGTGTAGGCCTTACAAGGAGTCAACTGGCAACTAGTAATGAGTTTTTGTCCCTCAATGTATAATCAATCACCAAACTTGGCTAAGGCTTCTTTGGGCTTGAAGTAAATGTTCAGAAAGCATCTTTCTTAACTTCTAAGCTGAGATCACCTCCAAATATCTCAATTAAAAGTTGCTTCATATCCTGGTAGATGACACTAGACGGGAGCTCAGGAACAACAACTTCCTGAAAAGTAGGGTTTAGGCAGGTAAGCATGTGTTTCTTCTAATTAAAGTCTCATAAAAGGCCAGAAAATCTGAAATGATAGAGGTCTTGGGATCAAAGATCTGCTTAAAAGTAGGCTTGTAGTTGAGATCAATAAAGGAGGAAGTAGACTGACTATTATCACCCTGTTTGAGAACATTGATGTTGGGGTTTCCTTCAAACTCAGATTCAGTGGCAGGCTGTCTAGCCCAAAAAAGACAAATCCTCTCTTCCAAGGTGTCTAAGGTGTAGATATTCTGACTCCTAATGTCCCAGGAAGTACTAGCTACAGTCCCAATCTTGTCAACTCTTATTTGTTGAACCACCAATGTACCCACAATCCCATTGATCCAGGTGACTATAGCTGTACCCTGGTATGACAAGGAGAAAATATTCTTGTTCATAGTCTCAGATAGATAGGTAGAATTATGAGCCTCTCTTTCTAAAGCATCTTGTCTGTCTGCAACATTGTTGGTTACTGCCGCCAAATTGTCCAAAGCAAGGGCACAACTGATGTGTGGCTGTCCTTATAGGCCCAGAAAACACCTATGATCTTCAGGGCCCTGTAATATGTCCTATTATTCTTTGCCTTTACCATCAGACTCAGAAAAAGAGTCCTCTTTAACTGAAAGGCGTTGGCGTAAGTAAGCAATTTCACCCTGCAGTGTGGTCACTTGATTGATCAAGATAAGGATGAAAGGGTCAGGGAAGGGCTCAGAGGCAGGTGAGTTGATAGCAGATTACTGACAATAAGTGGTATCCTTGAGCTCAGCAATAGCTTCCCAAATTTTAGCCTCAGACACAATAGGACTTTCAGAAAGAGGCATAGATGGCACCACAGCCACAGAAACCACCTTTCCATCAACATATGATTGAATTTGGTGCAAATTATTGTTCAAAGTGGCCTTGTATAAATTATATTTTTGTTGTAGTCTGTGGCCCTAGTTATTCACACCAGAACCAATTATCTCCAATTGAGCATTGGTATGCTCTTGGAATTGATTGAGCTCTTTTACCAAGGTCTTGAAGTATTGTCAATATCTTAGGAGAGTGCCTTCAATGTGTCCTTTCCAGGTAGCATGATAGTCATCCAGTTAACATAATTGTTCTCTAATATATCCAGGAATAGAGGAACAAATGGTGTTCAGGTATTAGGCAAGATATTCTTAGGAAGCCAGTGAATCATGTTGATTGTCATATATAAAAGCAAAGAGACTGTGAGTATATTCCTGGTATGCCATACAAAGCATGTAATTGGTCAATGCAAATGTCACTTCTGATAGGAGCTGATTTTGGGATCCCAGAGCTAGTTGATGGTAAACCAAGGCGGGATGGATGAATTGATTCACAGCACGCCAATGGTTTTCATTGATTCCTTCAAAATAAGCAGGGACCAAAGTTCATCAGGAAGAATACAAATTTTTGAAGTGTACCCAGGGAAGAGACCAGGAATAGAGTGCATGGCTACCATAAAAGTGTAGGAAAGAGAGCAAGTGGCAACACAAGCTTGTTTGAGATTGAGAAAGAAAGCTGGGAGGGGGCCCATGAGGGCCCAGGCAACAACATCATTACCATAGGTGTCTTGGGAGAGTTGGTAATATCCTCTTCAAAGGAGTACTCAAAACTATAAGGGACTCAGGTAATTATGTAACAATAGGAGAAGGACCAGAGAATGTGCAGGGGAACAGAGTAACCAAGGGGCTGGCAGCCCCTGTAGTGAGCACCATTTTGTTGTGTTTGGCTCCTGGAGACAACATCCAGGAGGACATGTTAGGAAAAAAATTTACAAAATGTTTGAGATTTGAAGCTAGCCTTGGTTTAGCATTCAGGGAAAAATTAAGGGAAATGTGACAGTCCACATGCTTGGTGGTTTGCAGGCAGAGCTAATGCTGGCCAAGTAAAAGATTGGTTGTTTTTTATAGGTAGAGGACTAGTAGGGAATGATGGCTACTAGGGAAGGTAAGGCCTAGCTAGTAGGTGTAAAGACTACTAGAGGCAGATGTTGTCTCCACCCAGCAGAAGATGTTGGCTGCTGTGGGCTAGAGGTTCTCACCCAGCAGGAAACTGTGGCTGCTATGGATGAGGAATGAGATAGCTCAGCAGGGAGCTTTAGCTGCTTGGGGTGGGGAGTGATTTATCCTGAAGGATAGCGTGTGCTGCAGAGGCTGTAGGATGTTTAGACCCTGGCGGGCAACACAGGCTGCCAGGGTAGAAGTGTATACCAGCATGGTAGGGGACTTGCCTACCAGGGCTTTAAGTTTTGGACCCCTGGCAGGTAGCGCGGGCTGCCAGGTGAGGATAAGCCCTGAGGGATCTATGTGCCCTGATATGCTTACAGGAGGTCTGTGAGCAAGTATCTTACCTAATAGACTGGTAGGGTGTCCTTGTTTATGTCCCTATGGGAGCTTTGGGAAGAACCCAAAGTGAGCATTGGAGGGCATAGATTTGCTCAGAGGTGTCACCAAGGCAGTTTGCTTGGGGAAGCAAGCTGCAGAACTTGGTGTGATCAGGCCTCTGGGAAGTAAATCTGATTACTTTGCAACTGAAAGCCCAGACTTAATCACCTGGGTGATTAATTACAACAGCATAGACTTTATGATCTATGATCGGATGGCCTAAGTGGATTGCCACTTGCGAGGGCCCAGTCAAACACCAGTTCAATGTAGACTCATGTCTGGGTCTACAGGTTCTGGTAACAGGGACTGAGATAAAGAACCGAGGTGGTTCATAGTTTGGGATCAGCAGAGAAGAGTATTAAGAAGGACTGTATGATCACAGTGAAGACTAGTTGAGGGAATGTTGGTTCATGTTAAATTTTGGAACCAAAATGGTTCATTGTGCAGGTTGAAGCAAGGTAATTCCTAGTGAGGATAAGCTGAAGAACTGAAAGATCATGATGCAGGAGTAGCTGATCATGATGAAAGAAGCTGTTGGAAGACTGGAAAAAGCTGTTCATGGACTGAGATAGACTTATTGCTGGTTAAACTGAAGAGCTGAGAAATGTGGTTGAGGAAGTGACAGAAGGACCAGAATATTTTGTGGCATAACTAGCTATAGAGCTAGAAAATGTCTTGGTAGAACTAGCCAGACTGAGTATAGAGGCTGGAATCTGATTTTGGTGTCTCAGGAGAAGAAATATTGATATAAGAAGCAGTTAAATAAGGATTTTAAGCTGCCAAAGATATGATATAAAAGAATTAAATATCATATAAATAGAAAGAAAGAGAGAAATAAATTATTTAAAGTATTTAAACTTTAAATTTAAAAAGTTTGAATTGAGGGGAAAGAAGCCAGAAACAGGACAGAGAAACTGTTAGGGCAAATAAGCAAATTTTGCCAAGAACAACTAGGAGAGGCAAAAGGGCAAGCAACGGGCAAGTTCAAAAGTGCAAAACGCTAAAGAAAATGTGGAGAAACTTGGAGAAAGGTTGAAGAATCAATGGTTTGAAATTTGCCTATGTAAAACATATGCAGAAGCACTCAAGATTTGCTGGAGAAACGTGATGGGAATCACGGTGAAACGGTTTGAAATATGGAGCAGTTGTTTACCCAGAACAAGACATCTTTGGGTTTAAACCACAATCAAGAGCAAGTCATTTTGGTAAACTTTTTGATAAAACAGTTGAATCAAGGCGTTTTATTAGCTGTGAGCCAGAGTTTATTTGATCAGTGTTTTGAGGGCTTTAACTTGAGAGTTAAAGCCTAAAAAATGAGGAGAAGAAGCAGAAAATTCAGGGCTTTTATTGGCTGAAGTAAGTTGTGAAGTTTAATATATTGTAGAGGAAAAAAGGATAGTTTAAGCTTCGGAGAACAAGAGTTCTGAGAAGGGATTTAGACTTTGAAAAGGAGATATAAAAGGGGGAGCTATCTGAGGCTTTTCAAGGACTGGAAAGTGGATTACAAAGGCCACAGAGACTACAGAAGGAGCTGAAGACCAAGCTGAAGGTGCAAAAGCCCAAGATAAAGCAGCCAGAGCTAGAGATAAGGGGCCAGAGCTGGAACAGACCACAGAAGCCTAAAACCAAGGTGCAGGTGCCTAAGACCAAGTACAAGGAGTCCAAGAGATTGTTGGAGGACTCCAAGTATTGACAAATACATAATGTTTACCTGACTACCCTGGGCCATATACTAGAAGGTTTATAAGGTGATCTTCCTTCTGAGAGTGAATAAAAACCCTTTTTGACCCCTATACATATTTCTGTGATACATTTTCTTTTACTAGAAAATAATAATCCCTTCCAGCCAGTCCCTGGCTACAACTCAGGACACACTTTGGGGACTGGCAGACAGGAACCCCACAGGAACATGCCTTAATTCCCTAGAACAAGAGAAAATAGTTTCCTTTTGGCAAAAAGGAAAGAAAAAGTCTTGAAGATTATAAAATCCAGCACAAATGTTGATACACTTGTCTTTATTTGGGGAAAAGATTCTACTTAAATAGTAGACTGAGAATGTAGATTATTTGCTAGGTAGACAGTGTGGCTGATGAGATTATCTGAGCTGAACTTGTATCAGAATCAGAAGTGTGCAGCTAGGATAATCTGGAATGGGTGGACATTGATTCCAACCCATTTAAGGAAGGGGAGCAATTACCAAAATCAAAGGCAAAACCAATCAGCTCTTCAATGTATCAAGATTCAAAGACCATATAAAATAGTATTAATGGCACAATTTACGGTAATTACTCATTATTAATTGAAAATTTTACTGCCACTGTAGCTCAACTGCTACAAGAAAAATTACCCCTGATTCTAGGTCTCATAGATACTTAGCCTCCTCAGTTGCTTCTACTATGAAGTACCTGTATATCACTACCCAGTTATCTACCTTGCAGCAAGGACCACCTCCGCTTATTGATACCTGTGTCACAACATCTTTGATTGCTCCCTCTCAGGGAATTAACACCCCTTTAATTCACTGAATGAGTCACCAAACAACTCACTAACTAATCAATAAGTTGATGGCACTCCTATTATTTGATCATCTATTACAGGGATCACACAATCCAGATTCTAAGCAGAACACAACTTGAATAAGACTTGTGACTTAAGAGGAATATTACTCAGATAAGCCCCATGACCTCCATGATGTACATGGATTGTATGTGGCTTTCCATGATACTATATAATACTCTATATTCATATCAAATAAAAGCATTATCTCTTAATTTTCCCCTTTATCTGTTTTATTATACTTCCCAGAAGTGTATTCACAACAGTGGTAGCACAGGTAGGTTATTCATACCTACCCAAGTTAGGGAAAATTCATCCTAAGAAAAATACCCAATCAATAGTACTCCCTAATGGCTGGAGAGACTACAAAGAAGGACAAGACATCCCTGCGGGCCTCGTCATCTACAACAACATACTTGTACCTATTGAACAATACAACACTCTCAAAGCCCGCAGATTGTTACCCCAAATCACAACAGGAACTCAACAGCCCAAAATTCCTAACATTGTCTTTCAGAGCCTAAACACAGCAGAGATTGGAACTTTTGCAGGGTTATGCCAGGAAAATGCTAACCTCTGGATCAACAGCACGCAAAGCAAGTTTACCCAAGCAGGCTACTCCCGCAGACTCTGGTCCAGTGAAGTCTCCCTCCACGTCACAGGAGCCACCTTTTGTTTTGTAAGTGAGTGGCTCAAAAAACACCCCAGCCAAAACAAAAACTGGGACATGTTCAAAGCCGCCTTCCTCAAAAAGAAAGCCATAAAGGATTCTGACGTGGTAATCATGACTGAACTTCAAACCTTCAAAATGACGGGAACAATTGAGGACTACATTGCAGCATACAAAGGCTTACACAACCAAGCTCCCAGAACCATCAACTTTGACAAGCCAGGACCTCAGCTGGACTTCTGCAACAGCCTCCCCAAGCATGTCAGGCGCCAGTTTAACATGACCTGCTGTAAAAACCTCAAAGATGTATTCTTGGAAGGAAAATACGCAGCACAGAAATCTGACAACTTACACACCACAAAAAACGTAAGGAGAGCCCCACAGTCAAGAAGTACCCTCAGCCAAACAAATAAAATAACCAAGCCAACCACACCCAACCTTGAAACGGGAATTGTGCTGATCAAGCCAACCATTCAAGCACCAAAGATACCAACAAGGAGGGAAAAACTCAAGGGAGTGCTTAGGCAAGCTGCCCTCCCCACCTCACAAGACTTGTACAGGGACCAGGACATTGACTTAATTACCATGATCTAAGTGCCCTCCAGCAATCCTCTACTGTTTGCTGCCCAAACTGGAAATAAACTCCTCACGTATCCTTTCTATTTTTAAAGATACCAGGGCACAGCATTATTCAACACTGGAACAGATCAATCCCTTGTTGACAAAAAATTTGCCAACCTTATGAAATTACCAACAGTCCAAAGCAGTGTCAGGAGAGTTATCATGGCAAACAACAGAAGTATACCAGTCAATAAAGAAGCAAAACCCTTCCACACGCAGATTGGAGACGTGCAAACTACGCTCAGTAGCCCAATCATACCAATCCCCAAGTATGATGTTATACTTGGCCTAGAATGAATAAGAAAAGCCAAACCTCATATTGACTGAGATAGCACTATCCTCACCATACAACAAGGCAAAGTTCATCATCATGTCTATCCAACTCATCTCAACACGCTTATGAAAGACCACATATTTATAAAGATCATGAAAACAGAAGAGGAAAAGGACCCCAGAAAAATCAATTGGAACTCCTGCATGTACAAGGTTAACCACTTTAAAAATGTGCAAACCAAACATGAGAAGGACTACATCCAAGATCAACTAGTCAGTTAGTTCCCCTCTGTCTTCCAGGAAGCCTTACCAGGTTTACCACCCAACCGTGGCATACAACACAAAATCAACCTCAAAGGAAGTGTACCAAAGACACAACCTATTTATTGCCTCATACCCCAAGAAGATGGTGCTCTGAAATCCTATCTTGACAAAGCCCTTGAAAAAGGTCTCATTAGACCCTCAAAATCACCCTTTGGTGCCACTGTCTTCTTTGTGGCAAAGAAAGACAGAGGACTCTGCCTAGTCACAGACTACAAGGCCCTCAACAAGGTCACAATAAAGAACAGGTATCCCCTGCCCCTAATTGATGACCTTTTTGATGCCCTGAGGGGTCCCAAATCTTCACAAAAATTGATTTGACAGCAGGATATCACCAAATTTGCGTGAAACCTGAAGACACTCCAAAGACTGCATTTAGAACTAAATATGGGTCCTTTGAATGTGTTGTCCTCAATTTTGGCATGATGAACGCTCCCAGTACCTTTGTAACCTTCATGAAAAAAAGTATTCAAGGAAAACATTTGGAAAAGAAAAAAATCTACCTGGACAACATCATCATTTACAGTCCCAATCTGAAACAACACTGGGAAGACGTCCGCGCAGTCCTCCATACCCTGCAGGAAAACCAACTAATTGCCAAACCGTCCAAATGTGAGTTCTTCTCAACTGAACTCCCCTTCCTTGGCAACATTGTCAGCAAGGACAGAATAAAACCAGATCCAGGGAAAATAAACGCCATAACCAAAATGCCAGCCCCCAGGAACAAAAGTAAACTCTGTACTTTTCTAGGCATGGTAGCCTATGTTAGAAGATTCATCCCTGACTCGGGCGCTCTGAAGGGGCCCTTGTCAGCCATTACAGACAAAACAACCAAGTTTGTGTGGACACCTCTACAGGATCAAGATTTCCGCCAGCTGAAAGAATAAATGGTTACTGCCCCCATCCTCTAATACCCAAACTATGAAGGGGTATAAGAGTTGGAAACCAATGCCTCTGACTGCATCATAGGAGGAGTACTCCACATCTAAACAACATAGAAAGGTTTCCTCCCCATGGCATATGAATCAAGAAAGCTATCTGACTGTGAGAAAAGGTTTCCCATTCATGGCAAAGAATTGGTGGCCATTATACAACGCCTCATGAAATGGCAATGTTATCTAGAAGGGGCCCAAACATTCAAAGTCCTCACCAATAACAAATCATCAATATTTTTCAAGACACAACAGCATTTTTCAAGAAGACAAGCCAAGTGGATAAGTCTCATACAGAGATACCCAATGCAAATCAAATACAACCCAGGCAAGGAAATGCTTACTGCAGACGCTCTATCAAGCTATACAGTAAAAATGTATTATGCGCTGATGGGGACCCTGATTGGCCAATGTTAATCATGGGGAATCTCTGAGAAGGGTTCCCATCTGGCACCCCAATGGGCATCCAAGAAAAGGTCCTTAAGAACAAACATCTGTTCAAAAACGTATATGGTACCCTACACCAAATACTTCCAAGTGGTGATACTGTACCATATGTTCCTTCAACTCAAAATATTGACACCATCCTCAGATATTACAGAGACATTGGACACCCCACATAGAAACTTGTAAAAATATCTCAAGACACGCTACTGGTGGTCCAACATGCTGGATGATATCAAGAAAGTACTGGAACAATGCAAAGTATGTGAGAAGTATGCACAAACCAAGGCACCGCTCAAGTCAGTAGTACCTGTATCCATCACACAATCCTTCAAGGTAAGGTTATTAGATATTGTGGGACCTATGCCCAGTGAAAGCAAAGGCAAGAAGTACATAATCACAGCTGTCAACTATGCAACCAGATGGCTCATGTCACAAGCCACAAAAGAACATAAATACAATGATGTGATACAATTTATTGGGAAAGAAATCATAGGAAAATTTGGAAAACCTGATCTCCTAAACACAGATGAAGGCACCAAACTCAAAGCTAATTGACACCAATATCTACCTCACCAAAAACAGAATAAGACACATCACTGCCAGCCCATATCACCTGCAAGCAAATGGACAAGCAGAGCAGCTAAACGGCTCACTAGTGGAAGCCCTCAGTAAGCTATCTGCTAACAATCCAAAGGCCTGGCTTGACATGCTCCCAACAGCACTCATGGTTTATAGAACATGGGTCAACCGTAACACAGGCAAAAGCCCATATGAACTTGTCTATGGACAAAAACCTGCTCTTGTTATTACAACTGAGGGACCACAATTACCTCTACCTAAGAAGGTGCCAGATGCCAGTGAACTCAACGTACAACAATCTAGAAAGAACCAAGAGGACATGGAACACAAAAGAGTTGAGAGAGAAGCAATACCACTACAACAGGAAAGATTCCAAACCGGAGACAAAATCTGGGTTGTCAACCACAACCAACATAGGTTAGACCCAGGGTTGCGCAGACCAGGCATTGTCATGGAAGTCAAACCCAACAATACCTACCTCATCAAGGGAATTGGGGCATGAACCAAACTGAAATGTATGCATCACAACCAACTCCGCCTATGCAAAGCCAGAACAGCCCAGTGAAACTCCAGACTTCCTGTCCCCAACATCAAACTAGATCAATACCAAGCTTGCATCCCCAACTCTCTAAAGAAAATTCCCAAGGCTCCGCCTTCCAGCACCCCAGGGGGAGATGCTGCAACATCTTTGATTACTCACTCTTGGGTAATTAAGCCACAAGTAATTCACCAAATGAGTCACCAAACAACTCACCAACTAATCAATAAGTTGGTGGCACTCTTATCATTTGACCATCTATTACGGGGATTGCACAATCCAGATCCTAAGTGGAACACAACTCAAATAAGCCTTGTGACTTAAGAGGAACATTACTCAGAAAAGCCCCATGACCTCCATGACATACATGCACAGTATGTGGCTTTCCATGATACTATATAATACTCTATATTTATATCAAATAAAGTATCATTCTTCCTAATTTCCCCCTTTATCTTGTTTATTATACTTCCCAGAAGTATATTCACAACACCTGCATTAATTTTCCAACCTGAAATTCATCATTTGCTGCAGTTAGTAGCCACCCACCATTTAGAGGTCCTTTGTCATTTATATCTTTTCATCCAACTCCACTCTTTATTATTACAGTTACAAAAAGAGACTTCTGATTTTGGGAATGAAAATTGTAATTTCATTATTGAATTACATAATACTGTAGAAGCCATCCATTCTCATTTACAATTAGTGGATTCTGGTTCTGAGAACTTCACTTGTCTAAATTTAGGAGAAGAATTAGCTTATGTATCTCAACAAATAGAACAAAAGATGATTTGGTATGTATCCCTTGGATCTTAACAAGCCTCTCAGGCATAAATTTTAATATAGAGAAAGTTTAAGAAAACATTATTAATCCTAAATGTGACCCCTTGTTTCAAGGTGGCCTTGGGGATATATTTGAGAAAAATGTTGCAAATGAACCAATTATAGTTCAGTATTAGATTGGGGAAGACAACATTCCAATAGAAAGGAAAGTAATAAGAATAAAATGATGTTTATTTGGGAATAGTGTAATTAATATACTATACCAGGAAGCCACAAGTCTACCAGGGGGTAGCATTGTGGCAGGGTCTGAATAAGGTTTGTGTTAAGAATATCTTAGGCAAGATACCAGAACATCAAATTGGCAGTGATTCTATTTAGGAGATATTGTCCATAATTTGACATTAGCCACATGATACTCCATGTTGTTAGATACATTATGAGGCACCTCTATGAGCGCTCCCTATGTATTGTGAAATACATTAGCAGGCTGGGGAATAATTTTAGTTGAAAAAGTAATGTCTGTGTGCTTGCTTCAGAGTGATAGCTGTAAATCCTGGCTAAAAATCAATAATATTATCTTAGACCCTTATTGAGTATATACTTCTGGGAAGTATGATAAATAATATAAAAGGGAAAATTAAGAAGAGAATGATACTTTATTGGGTATGAGTTTAGAGTATTATATAGTATCATGAGAAGCCACATGTTGTCCATGTACATAATGGCAGTCATGGGCCTTGTCAAAAGTAGTGTTCCTTTTAGGATTCAAATTTTTTTATCCCTGTAATAGATGGGCAAATGATAAGAGCGCCACCAACTTAATGATTAGTCAGGGAATTATTTGGGGAGTTGCTAAGGGAATTGCTTTCCCAAGAGGGAGTAATCAAAGATGGTGTAACACCCTTAAGTCTTTACCTTCTGGTATTAAGGTAAAAATTTAGTTAGGTGAATGTAAAATCAAGAAAGTAAAAGATTATAGTTTATTGGTAAAAGAGGTAAGTTATATACTAATAAAGACATATAATAGCTGCAGAGGTTCTATCAAAACCTTTTTTATTGATTGGAATATGTTACTCTGTTCAGAAATCTAGTGGAGCATTTTCATCTGCCTTCTTGCTTATTTGAAGTGATATATACAATCTTTTGGGAGAAAAAGAATGCACAATGCACTGGAAGTGGACTGAATTTGAAGTTACTTGTTACAGTAATAGCTGGAAGTTCCTGTACCCAATCCAGGTGGATGTAACACTTTGGCAGAAGATTTTATCATCCATGTTACAATCAAACCAAAAATTCTAATGGATTCAACATATTTGAGTGTACATTCCATTTTAGCCTTTACATAAGGATTAATCCATTGATTGCCTTGACTATTTTTTAATGCAGTACAATATATAAAACTCATTTTAAAAACTTTTATAATAATTTCAAGCTAATGTGAATCATGTCCAAATTAAATTTCATCAATAGTCTTGTCAAGTATGAGTGGTCTCAGTAAATCAACTGGACCAACAGGATCTTCTGGCTTAATTGGCCCTCCAGGACCCCCAGGTGTCAGGAATATTCCTGACAACAACTTGTCAAAAGACAATATTGCTGCTATTATTACACCTAAGAATCCTGAAGAATATTTGCATTAATTCCCCCTGATTGAGGAAACTGCTGCAAAACAAAAATTGGAAGAAAAAAGAATTTAAAATTTTTAATTCTTTGAAATTTGGCTTTTATAGGCTGACTGCAGGCCACGCGGCTGGCCACCAGCCAGCGGCAGGCAGCACGCCCCCACAGCAGAGCTGTCCACCCCTGCAAAATGGGGAAATTGTCAAAACAAGAAACCAAAAAAGGCAATTTACCCAGAGCTAATTTAAGGAGAAATGCTGCCCGAATTTGGAATCTACCAAATTTTGATGAGGTTGACAAGTAATGCTGCCAAACAATTAATGCAGTAGTTGCAGAAACTGAAGTTGGATGCATGAAAGCATCAAAAATTCACCAAATCAATGAAAAACATGAATTAACAATTCATTAGCTGCAAAACACCTCCAATTATATTCCCTAAAGGGAATTCCAGACAACACCAAGTGTTTGGGGTTCCCTGTTCAATGTTTTTCACTATTCATGCCTCAACAAGGATGATAGTTTATAATTAAGCCAATTCACTTGATGGTAGTTTGTGCTATCATTGAGTAAAATTACCCCAAAATATTATCACATAAAACAAAAAATAAGACTTAAAACAAGAAAAGTCCAGGATACTAAGCTTTTTCTGCTCTTTCCCAGGAGAAAAGAGATGAATCATCTTGTCTTCTCTGCTGTACTCACAGCCTGCCTCAGGATTGAGGGCCATCAACAAAACTTTTAACCACACAGGAAGTTCCAAAATTCTTCCAAAGACTTTTACTACAAGGAGCCCACACAATTAAACTCCTATAAGATGTACTCATGGCTCTTCCTGGTTTTCCCCCATTCAACCATGTTCATAGCAGTCTACACCTTGACTTACCATGTTCTTACTTACTTTGCCAGTAGTTTCGGCTAATTTAACGTCCAAACAAAAGTGTTTTGATGGGTGATGACAGTCTATCCTATTTTAACAGCGCTCACTGGGTTCCAAGTTGCAAACTTGAGACCATAACATGCTAGAATACTCCCCCAATTGTAGGGTCTTTACACCAGGATCACCAGGAGATGATGGGTTATCCTCTTATACCCACTTTTTTCTGGAAGCTCAAGCTGCTGCTTTAGAATTCATATTGTCCATGGTCTGCTCATTATTACATCTGACTTCAAATGGTACCATAAAAAACCCTGACTTTTCCCTACCTGCTCTAATGGACTGGCTACACAAACTTGATGCTCTCCTTGTTCACAGTGCAACTGAAGTTCAGAATCTTAAGGGACAAGTTAGATCTCAGGCACATAATGAGTCAAATACAAAATTCTATCAATCAATTCCACATAAACCTTGATAATCTCTCAGATGCTCCTACAGCTACTTCAAATTCTAATGTCATCATTATTTCTGCTTTACAAGACAATTTTGAGTTTTTAAGAAGGGAAATGGACTGTTTGCTTCTGATTGCCCTTGAGCTAATTACCCAAGAAATTTACATGATAGCCAACAAGAAAGGCCATAGATAAACATAATAAATACCAATAATGTAAATTCAGAACCTGAATGTAAAAATGCGGGATTGTCAAATCATTGGTCCAAATTTGAATCACTTTTGCAGGCAACTCAGCTGAGTGAAAAGTAAAAAAACTAAATAAAATCAAACATTTAATTTGACTTTTTTGATTTATTTAAATTGGCAAATTTAAAATCTCTTGAGCAGATAACTCAACTAACAAAAGACAAAACCCAGCAAGCAAATGCGGGATACATGAATCAGAAATGCGGGATTCCAATGTACAATTTGAGATTTCCTGTATTTCAAACAAATCATAGACATCATAGAAAACTCAACAAATCTGAAATTGTGGGATTGTCAAATCCAAGAACCAAGTTTCAAATCATAATTGCAAGGAATTTAAAATAAATATAATTTATGGGCATCTCAAACAGGAAGTAAAAGGATCTAGAGTGGATTTGTGCTGATTCTTTTAGGAATCATAGGCATTCTCCTAAAACACCCTATTCCAATTTAGGATGGCTAAAATTTAGATCCTACTATTCACAAAATTAACATACTTAGCAATAAAATTGACTAAAATGTACACGTCTCTTTTTGAGTTTAAAATTTTTTAATAAAAATTTATTATGTCTTTTTTCAACAACAACCAAGTCAACAAGCTGTTCTCTGGCCTTGACAAAATTATGCAGGGCTACACTGGGTCTTCTAATAATGAAGCCTCTGTCTATGGCCACTCCCAACCCGCAGGCCCCTCTGCAAGCCACACCCAGGAGTCTGTTCTTTCTCCCGCATCCTCAAGCATGGCCCTGTTTGCCCATCACACACAGGCAGCTGCTAACCCAAATCCCTTATCAGCAATGGCATCTGGAACCAGCCATTTTAGCCATGGGGCACCCAAGAGAGCCCAGGACCCCAAAACAGCCAATCAGATGGCATTGACCAGTTCACAAGATGGACATATCCCTCCCCCAGCCAATCAGCCTGCAAGACACAGAAGAAAACTAATCACTCCAGAGATTGTTCTTGAAATGGTTGAAAAGCGAGGGAAGCTTATGTCCCTTGGGGAAATGGCAGCCGCAATGGGGTTTGCAAAGTTCACTGTGGCTGCAACCCTGCAAGCCCACGCCAACTGTGGCCCCCCTACTAAGAAGATCCCAACTAGCGCTTGTACTTCAACCAAAGGTGACACAGCCCATTCCCTTATGATGGTCATTATGTAACGTGACCGCAGATGCCCCTGGTCCAGGTACGTCTCCAGTTGGGACTCCACAGCATCTTCACCAACAAAAGAACAGTGAATTTGTGGATGCACAGAATTGTGGTTGCTGCTAGAATCTTGTCCAATCAAGTTCTCAGTGGCCCCAGTTTGATGGACACTGACCCCTACAATTCAACTATTATTAATTTTATCAAAAGAAGGGCAATGATGGCCTGTAATGATGTAATATTCCTGTTGTATGCTAAGATATCTGCAAGTATCCAAGACTTTGGAGAGAAGCGTATCCAGTCTGACATGTACAAGCGCGGCCCAATCTTGGATTGTTTTTTTGGGGTTTTATTGGCAGTTTCCCCATTGGGCGTCAATTATTACTTGGCAATATTGAACACCGCAGATGGGTATTTCTACCAGACAGAGCTCAAGGCCATACTGGAGGAGTGGGCCACACAAAACACTGTGCACACAGTTGTACTGAGTGCGGAGATGGAGCAGCAGGAACGGCTACCCAAGAAATCAGGGCTGTGGGGCATACCTGCTGGTCCTACCCCATCAACTACGCCAACATGCATCTTGCAGATGTATGTCTCTACAATTTTGGTTCCGCCCTCAGGCGCTTGAAGCCTGCCACCTACAACAAACTATGCACCCAGATTGATAAGGGGTATGAGCTTTTCCCTTCCGCGTCTGTCCAGGACGTATTTGATCTCATCATCTTCTATGCAAGTGATAGTGATAAGTCCAGAAAGGACCCCTGTCTCCCCCATGCCAGTCCATCTGTTTTGTCAAGCCAGTATATGTGACAGAAGAAAAATTCAAGCAATTGAAGCAATCAGCTCTTGCTGCCCCTTCCCAGTCAGTAAACCCTGCCTCTCCAACCCCCCATCAAGCCACCTGCCTTCCAATCCTGACTCCTAAACCATTGTCCATCCCCCCACTATCTCTGATGCCGTCCCTTTCACAGGTGCAGATGAAGGCAACATTCATTCTGCCCATTCCCTCCCCTTCCTGTTCTTTTATTAGTAAATAAAGCTTTTCTTTGTGATAACTTATTAAAATTGATATCTCTTTTTTCAATTCATAATTAATAATACTTTCTTTTTACATTATTGACATTTCCCATAATTAAAACAATGTTGTACATTTTACAAATAGCTTAAAATTATGAGCATACATTTTTTCATCATCATTTATAAATTAAAGACAATAAACGTAAATATTGGATTAAAATATTGCAATTAGACGTCAACACTTGATATTATGTGCATAACTCAATGCATTTTGTTTAATAAAATTCATTGTAAACTTGGCCTTTTTCATTGTAGTTTATTGAAATGGACTGTGTTTATATTATAGAGCCATTAACGCTTAGTACAAATATTGATACATAGTGTATTTTACAGCCTGTATATTTACCTATTGGTAATAATTCTGTAAACTTTTCAGTTGGATTTTAAAAGGTAATAATAATTTAATGTGTTAAAAATTACAGTTTACTGTCATTAATTGGTTGATTTTCTTTGCTGTGGCAATTGTGCATTTTCTGATATTTACGCACTAGTATCCAATTGGTTGGCTTCACATCCAATTGCACAGGCAAAAGGAAAACAAGCTGCCACCCCAAGACTGGATGTGGTTGGGGTAGCAGCTTGTTTTCTTGTTGCCTGTGCAATTGGATGTGAAGCCAACCAATTGGATACTAGTGCGTAAATATCAGAAAATGCACAATTGCCACAGCAAAGAAAATCAACCAATTAATGACATTAAACTGTAATTTATAACACATTCCATTATTATTACCTCGTAAAATCCAACTGAAAAGTTTACAGAATTATTACCTTAGGTAAATATACAGGCTTTAAAATACACTATGTATCAATATTTGTACTAAGCATTAATGGCTCTATAATTTAAACACAGTCCTTTTCAATAAATTACAATGAAAAAAGGTCAAGTTTACAATGAATTTTATTAAAAAAATACATTGAGTTATGCATATAATATCAAAATATCAAGAGTTGACGTCTAATTGCAATATTTTAATCCAATATTTACGTTTATTGTCTTTAATTTATTAATGAATATGAAAAATATGTATGCGTTGAAGATAGTACTATAAAAACCAGGTTTTTTTGATGGAATTCAAACAATATGTCAACAATCTATAACTTAATCAACAAATTAGAAGCACACCTGCAAAAGGTTGTTGAGATAGAAAGAAATATAAGGGAAATAGTGACAGGAAAGCTGGGCAATAAGGGCCAGCCACTAATCCAGTCAAAAGAAGATTCTCTGGATAATTTGGGAAATATTATAGATGAAAAGAATAAAGAAAAATTACTTAATCTACAGGGAACAATTTTATCAAGTTTAAAGTTCAACAACGCGGCCTACAATTTGTGGGAGTTCTGGCAGGGGGCCAAAGAAAACAATAAGATCAAACTAATTGAAGAAACAGAAATTCAAAAGGAAATCAACACCAATGAAGAGGAAACCAACCAAATGGAAACATATGAAAATGAAATACAAGCAAGAAGCCAAAGCACATATGAAATACAGAAGCTTTATCAAATGAAAACCAAGAAGAAGCACAAGTTGCAAGAAAAATAAGAAAAATTAAACCTAGAAAAATTAATGAAGAGCATCCAACGCTCATGAAGTTTGCTGAAGTGGCGTCTGTGGCTGAGGGGGCCACAGGGGAAACAATTAGTAAGTCTTTTTATGTTTTACTTATATTTATTTTAGTCATCACCAGGAATGGGGATGAGGTTGCAGAAGTGGCAGCTTATATGCCAAGTTGGTTTTACAGGGGTTACCATATACTGGTGACCCCTGTGAAGCAAATAATTAAAACCAAATAAATAAAATAATTCAACATAATATGAATACTTTTTTAATATTGAAGCTCAAGATAGGGAATATTCACCACCTGTGGGGTGCTTGCCATGGATAAAGGAAGCATACAAACTAGGATCAACTATCAAAATCAAAGAAATGAATGAACTTTGTGGGGATATCAAACTGAACTTTGATGAATACATATACAAAAGCATTCAACAATTCCCCTTCACAAACATCAACAAATATGAAAAAAATTAATAAAAACCAACTTTCAAATTGGAAATGAATATTTGAAATCTGCAATTTTTAATGAAGTTTTTAAGGCACTATCAAATAAAGTCAGGGATGCAGTCCTTGTGAATAATTTTAAACCTTTATTTATTTATTTCATTTGCAGAGGCCTGGGGGGCTGATTCAAGCCGGGCGCCCCCGGAACCCTCTTCAAGTACAACCAAATGTCCTATATTAATAGGTTAGTACAAACATTCAAAAAATTATGCATGTTCTCAGAAAAGTATACCTCACAAAGGATCCACGTTGCGGTATACCTGGGAATCCTCCTCCACTGCATATTAAAAACCAACATCAAAAAGTTGGAGGATGTACCTATTCAAATGGACATTTGCCAAGTAGCCCTCAACTGCCAGAAAACACCACGGGGATACAGGAAAGTTGAGCATGTCCTCTATGATTCATTTGCATTGGCAACACTATACAGGTACTATGTGTCCCCAAAAAAAACTTACTGGTTGATTTGCTCACCCGCTTGCCTTTTATCAAACAATCAGCAACCACTGGGGTACAGGGCGCCACCCCTCTAGCAATCACATCCAGGGTTGTTCACCACATACAGAAGAGTATGTGTATTCAATTAGATGCATTAGCTGAAAATTTAATTTTGGGGTATAATTCCCCAGAATAATCACATTCCCTTTGCAATTAGCATCCCACAATAAATATTTTCCCCTTGCAAATCATTTTTTTATTTTTTATATTTTAATACTAAATTTTTTAATACTGAAATATGTACTATTAACATTTTACTATAAAAATTTTAATATTTCATATTTAAATATTAAAAATATTTAGTATCTAAAATTTAATATTAAAATTTTAATAATACATATTACAATATTAAAAATTTTAATATCAAATATTTTAATATTAGAATAAATCATGATTTAATAAAAATAGTTAAATTTCAAATATTTAAACTTTAATATTTAACTTTTACAATTTATAAGTATAATTTTACTTTTAATATTTTTATTTTTATTTTAACTTTTAGTATGTAAATTATAATATTAATATATCTAAATATATTACAAGCCATTAGTTAAAGTTGCAACCACGTCAAATATTAAAAATAAGTTAAAAATGTTTTATTTATTAGCTTGTTGAATACAGGTACATTTATCACATAGATAAACATTGAGAATTGAATTTATCTGCACCATGCAGCCTGATCCACTATTGTTCTAAACAAATGATTGTTTAGAACTCAAATTACCTTTCCCTTGCAATGTGATTTGTTAAACATATTTGATATGCTTGACCCGCGTCCTACGTACTAATTAGTAAGCAATACATGAAAATCATTGGTGGTTGTGTTGTGTGGCTATAGTGGCACTGAAATAACAAGGATCAGATGATGACATGCAAGGTCTGGTTTGTGGCTTAAAAAAGCCAAAGTACCATCAACAATTAACAATTATTTAAATAATATAATTCTATTTCTATCTTTTTTTAATTTATTCATTTGTTAGCGCAACAGTCAATATAATATTCAATGTATTATAATAAAAATATATCCATCTTACCTAGTATACTTAATTTTACTTACCTTTTCTATGTATTCTTATATGTCTATAATACAATCAAACATCACATTATTATATATAAATAATGATTTTTGAGACCTAATAAAAACAAAATAAATAAAAATAAAAACAAATAAAACCCAGAGAGCCCAATTATCTGATTGGCTCAGAGGACAGGGCTTTTGAGAGAAAGGATTCCAAGTGCTCATAGAAAGCTGCCACCATATTGGGTGGTATTGCAAATTGGCTGATCTTGAGAATATTGAATAGATCCTCAGTGTCCTGAGAAAGGCCTTGTTTCAACTTATTCTTGATCCAACCAAACATCTCCTTGATTGGATTCAGGAATGGAAAATATGGCAGAAGGAAGAGAAGTCTCATTGGACAATTGGTAAGTCAGTGGCTGGAGGTGTGGCTGTTTTTATTGATGGGGGGAATTTGGACACAACCAGATCCGCTTTGTGGAGCCAACATTATCAAGCACAACAACGTTGGTTGTGCCGCTGTAATTTATCTGTAGGTACTCCTTGACAGTTTGGAGAAAATCAAGAAAGGTCCTGCTGTTATGGGAGCCTTTAATCATCTGATACTGGTCCAACCCGCAAGGACCAAGAAGCGCGATCATGGAATAGGTTGGGAACGGACAGCTGCACAATGGGCTACGCCGTCCTTGGACCCCTTCTCAACCCACTCATGCCTAGACCTGAGTGAGGAGGAAAATGACAATTTGTTGATATAAAAGAACTGTATGTTGTCAGTCTCCTTTAGTGCCAGATATGTCTTGGCATAAATGTGTCAATCCTCAATGGTCTTTTCACTGTTACTATTGTACAGAGAAACTCTGAGCACCTTCCAAGAGAAGCCCAAATCAACCATTGTTTTGTAGACAGGGGTTTTGGAAACAGAAAGCCCAAACTCTGTGGCAAGCATTGATTGGATAGCAAGTTTATCCAGGTGGCAATAATTGGCTACCCACTGCTTGATTGCATTGATATGAACAGGCTGAAGGAGTTTGGGCTATCTTTTTGCCTTGGTGGATTTGGCAATTTGCCCAGTTTTGCCATAATTGGTGTTGATGTTGGCAATGTATCTGGCCATGACACTAAATCAGGACGCAATATCCCAAACCGCCATTCCCCTGTTCAAGCAGTTGAGGAGAGCTTCACACTCACTACCTGTCAACCAACACCGGCCCTTGGCAGGTCCCACAGCATCCTGGCTACCAGGCTCAACACAGGAGACAGGGACCTTTGTGTAGAAGGTGGGATCACGCTTGCTTGCAGTGGTGCTGTCAATGGTCAAATACACAATAGGCGCAGATGGCTCAACAGTGGCTGCCAATGGCTTGTAGGTGGTGTCAAAGACGCGGGGGCAGGAAGTGGCAACTCTTGGATCCAGAGTGCGGGGACGGTTGACAACTGGGTACACAGTGGAGGTGTAAGTAACTTCATTGTTCCTGGTGACCTTGATATAGAAGACTTTGGTGACAGGCCTTGAGAGAGGCTTCTGTCTGGGATTCAGGCTAGTTGATCTGGCTTGGGATGCAGGAGGTGGTTGACTAGTGCTGACGCCTTGGGAGGCCTGTGTATCAGCATGACTCCCCTTGAGTTGGGTTCTGGGTCTGTTCTTGGACCCTCTTGGATGCCCTTGTGGACAGGCTGCCCTGTGGGCTGGTGCAGGAGCGGGTTGGGAATGCAATTGACAGTCCATAAAAATAGAATAAAAAATATATTTTAGATTAAATATGTATTTGTTTGGAGTTATTGGTTTAGTTGTGGGTAGTTGTTTTCTCTTGATTTAGCCTTGAATAGTAACATAATTTCTATATCCATGATTTGAAGTGAATAATATTGTATACTTTCTGGGTTTGAATGATTTTAAAGTTTAATCACTTTTTTGTCTAATTATGGTTATTGAGATTGAATTTTTAGTTTGATTTTAGTTGTGGTGGAGCTTCTTTATTTGGGTTGGTGTTTCCTAGTGTGCTTACTGTATATTTAATTTGGATTCCAGTTCCTGCAATTAATATCTGAGTTTACTAGAGGTATTCAAAAGTGATCTGAAATTTGGTTCTTGGATTTGAAAATCCTGCAATTTCAAAAAACATAGTAAACTTTAGGAAAATGGCTGATGGATTTGAACTCTTCAAAACTGATTCCAGTTAATTCATTTTGTCCATTGGAAATATGCAGTTTGACTTGAACTTTGCAAAGTGTCTATGAGTTCCCACATTTTCAAATATTCAAATAAATACTCAAAAAAATCAATTTAATTAAAAAAGGCTATCACGCAAAAGTGATTCAAAATTTGGACCAAGGATTTGACAATCCCGCATTTTTACGTTCAGGCTCTGAATTTACAGTACCACTTTCAAACTATCTTTTGAAGAAAATATACTCCCATGGAAGAAATTATAGCTTTATTATTCTATATTTATAAAAGTGATATGAAACAGGTTACATATCAACAGTTGGTAAAGCATATTCCTTATTGCCTTATTTGATTGGATCAAGAAATAATGGTTCCTCACTTGATGACTCAAATCACATGAGCTGCTGCTAAAGATACTTTAATAGATGAATTTAAAAGCTCTTGAACTCTTAGTAACCAGAAACAAGTGTTTATGGCTATTCAACTCAAATGAGGGGAATCTACTGTCAAGTTTGTTGGTAGGCTATATAATGCTCAAGAACTAATAACTTGTAGACGTTTTACCATTAATGATGCTCTCACTGCTGCCACATCTGCTATCTCTGCTTTCACTCATGTTCAACTATATCCAAAAGGGGTTAAAAAACTGGTGTCATTATAGGTATTAAGGAGGCCATCCTTGACATCCCATCTAATCTTCTTCATAGTCATGAGAATACTAATAAAGCAACCCAACTACCTTTCATTGCTACTGTATATCTCATTGCTACCATCAAGTGTACTTATTTCAATGATTGCCAACATATAGTAAAATTATGTTTCAAACGTTGTGCCAAAGAGGCAGAAAAAGGCAGGTCAATCTAGGAATATAGGTTCCCTCAGTTGAAAATACTCTTATGCCTCCTCCTCCTATTTACACCCTCATTGTCCATAGCTGCTTTGTCCTATATGCATCTGAATATATTTTTATCCCTGGTTAAATAAAAGAATCTCTTATTCCTAATGACCCTGGATGGTACTTTGGATAAATCCCTAGCAAGCCTGTCATTTCTGAGCCTTCCAGTAAGAGTCATACTTAAGTTTCTCAGATATTTCAAGTTTTTAAATCCCCTCAGCATTGGCCAGAGGATTTCCCTATTCTTCAAGTGGTCCATAAAGCTGAAAATACTAGTTCTGCAATAACAGTGCATCCTAATTTTGTATTAAAAGTAGTTAAGATAGAAATTGCTTTACAAAAGTTCAAAGTAGTTGCTATACTTGACACTGGCTCTCCAGATAACATTTTTTTTACCCAACTCATGTAGAAAGTCAAGATTGCTCCTGATTTTAATTAATATAAAGCTTATGAAACTTGCAGTACCCAATCTATAGAAGCTTATTCCTCTCTACCTCTTTGATTTGGGAAATGTGTCTTAACTACGCCAAGGACTGCTTTGGCCAAGCTCCAGGAAGCTGCAGCCAGTTTCTGGCTCTAGGTCACTCCTATCAAACATTTATTTTAAAAGGTTCAAATGTATTATAATTCCGTTTTAGCTATAGCAACTAGCAGCCAGAAGCCAGCCAGGGCTGAGCCAAAGCATCCCTAACTACACCTAGTGTTGTTCTAGAAAATGAGATTTATGACTTCTTAGTAGGCACACAGTTTTTAAAAGAGTTTGACAGGATCATTAAAACTCCTGAGAAATTAATATCTATACTTGAATATTGCATTCATTTTTACCCCTCTCCAGCTGTTCACACAGGGTCTCAAAACAACACTCTTGCCTATTATAACAGCCTACTGAAATTTTGACTTTGCACTATCATTTAGTACACATAAAAATTAAACTCCTTCCTTATGCTTTCTCACTAATCAAGGTATGCCTTTATATTTTCTAGAAAAAGTTGTGATTTATGCAAAATTGTAAATTATAGCATTCATTGGGATACAATTATAAATACCCAAATGTTGCAACTGAACCAATGAGGATTCAGTATTTGGAATTTGGGGAAGACAACAGTCCAATAGAAAGGACAGAAATGAATAGAATAAGGTATTGTTTATTGTAGAATACTGTGATTAATATACCATATGGGGAGAGCTACAAAGCCACAAGGGGGTGGCATGGTGGGAAGTTCCATGTAAGGTTCAAAGCCAAGGAATAACTTGTGCGGGGACCAGCAAGTCAAATTGATAGTGCTCCTAATTAGGAGAAAGTGCCCACAATTTGATATTGCTATCAGATTGGTTCATGCCGTTAGATACGTCAAAGGGCAACTCATTGAGCGCCCCCAGTGTATTGTAAGATACATTAGCAGGCAAGTCTGGAACTTGGTTGCAACACCCCCTTGCCCCCTGCTTGTTGTCAGACACCAAGACCGGAGTCTGTGGAAGGTCTGGGAAGGTCTGCATGAACAATTTTTGTGTGGGGATGGTACGGCAGGGGCGCAAGCAATTGTGGTGAAGCTTTTTGGTGTTCCCTTGGGCATCCTCCAGCTGATAGGTGTGGTTGTCATAGACAGCAGCTATCTTGAAGGTCCCTAGGTGGTTGGGCTCAAACTTGGAAGAATTGGGATTGAGGGTGTAGACAGGGTCACCTACAGCGTATCTAGCTTCAAGGTGCAATGTCCCTCCTTCAATTTGCTTGTGTTTGATTTCCCAGGCTTTGGCACGCCATTGATCTAGGGATGGGGTTGTTGCTAGGGGAGGCTTGTTGGGAACTCTGGACCGTAGCTTTCCCTGTTCAACTCCTGTCAGACTGTCAGGCGTCCCAAAGGCCAGGGTGCTGGGGCTGAACCCTGTTCCCCTGTTGATTCTTGCTCATAGGATAAGTAGGGCAGTGGGCAAGTGTTCAGTTCACGTGGTATTGGGATGCTCTTGTGAGAGCTTGGCAATCAGTTGGACCAGTGAACCATTCAATTACTCTACACAACCATTGGCTTGCAGATGATAAGGAGTTGTGAATATTTTTTAGAGGGCATTCTTGGCGCAGTATGCCTTCATGACATGTCCAACAAGTTTGGGGCCACCATCTGTGATGAGACGTTTGGGTCGCCCAAAGCAGGCCACAATTTCCTTGCCAATAAAGTGGGTGTTGGTGGTGGTGGTGTAGTTGGTTGTTGCCCAGGCCACTGGCCAGCAAGTGAAATAATTGATTGCAGTGATAATGTACTTCTTTCCCAGTCTGTCTTTGGGGAGTGGCCCCACAATGTTGAGGGCCCACTGCTCGAAGGGTTCCATGGCCTTGATGGGCAGGACAGACTTGGGGGGTGCAGGTTTGAATGTGTTCTTTTTGCACAACATGCACATTTTGAGGAGGTCCAAGATGTCTTGGCGCATACACTGCCATCAAACCTTTTGTTTCATGATCTTAAAGAGGTTGTGTACTCTGATGTGACCCAAGGTGCAGTGATAATGCAATATTGTGTTGCCTCATTCTGTGGTACAAATGTAAGGCGTCTTCTCACCTGTCTCGGCCCGGCAGCAGACGTTACCATCATTGGTGGTGAACTGACTTTTTTTGTCCTTCAGCTTGGAGATGGTTACTGAGTTGAGGCCTTTGTAGCAAGTTGCCTCAAGGTGGAGATAGAGCATGGGTCAATCTGGATCCAAACCATTGTCCCCAGTGATGGACGCTACGTAAAGCCGTAAGAGGGTGTCAGCTGTGACAAGTTTCTTTCCAGGCTTATACTTGATGCACAACTGGTAGGGAGACAGACGCTCAAACCAGCCTGCTTGGTGGCGTGTCAAGTGGGACTGTGTGTTGAAGTAATGGAGCAATTTGTGGTTGGTCAGGACGTGGGGTGGGAAGGTAGCCCCTTCCAGGTAACAGCGCCACTTCTCAACGCAGTGCACAATTGCTTCCAGTTCTTTATCATTGATGGGATAACATTGTTCCAAGTTGGTAAGTTTCCTGGACTTGTATGCCACGGGGAGGAAGACGCTATTGTCAGTTTCCACCCTTAGCACGCCCCCTATGGTCCTGTCAGAGGCATTGGTCTTGAGTTTGTACTGACAGTTTTGATTGGGGAACTGCAGTACTGGTTCTGTTGTGAGTCTTTGTTTCATCATTTTGAAGGCTAGATCTCTGACAGGGGTCCAATGGAAGCACTGCTTGGTGTTGAGGAGCTCAGTGAGAGGTGCAATTAGTTCCCTGCAATTGGGAATGAACTTGCGCACGTAGGCAACTATGGGGTTCCTGTCCACCAGTCCCTAAAGTGTGTCCTGGGTCATATACAGGGACCTTCTGGGAGGGATTGTCATTCTCTAGTAAGGTAAAATGTATCTCAGAAATATGTATAGGGGTCAAAATGAGCTTTTATTCACTATCAGAAGTAAGATCACCTTAGAAACCTTCTGGTATATGGCCCAGGGGGTCAAGGAAACAATATGGGTTTGCCAACACTTTGAGTCCTCCAACATTATCTTGGACTCCTTGTACTTGGTCTTGGGCTCATGCACCTTAGTCTTGGACTTCTGCTCCTTAAACTTGGACTCTGGCACCTTAAACTTGGACTCCAGTGCAGCGCTTAGGATCCAGCTTCTATTTTTGGGCTCCTGCTTTGTTATCTTGGGTTGTATCAGTCCAACCAAGCTCCTGCTGGTGATCAAAAGGCTTCCAAAACCTCTTGGCAGAAACTCAGAAGACCTGGGAAAGACCTCCAAAAGCCTTCCAAAAGACCTTGAAAAAACCCGGTAACTTTTCAGCCAGCCCCCTTCTTATAGTGTCCTTTTTCCAACAGTTCCGCCTTCAAAATGGCTTTCTTCATAAGTTTAAACCATTGCCTCTCATTTTTTCCTATAATAACTTAAGCTTACATAGTTACTTTCTCAAAAGCTTAAAGTATTAATTCACTATTTCCTTGCTTATAATTTAAGCTTTTGGCTTCCAACCAATCATTTTCATCAGGAAACCTGCCAGAACTCAACCAATGAATACAGAGCGCAGAAATAGTCCATTTCTGAAGTTCCACCGGGATCCAACTAGAAAAATAATTTCCACAGCTCAAACTGCTCAAGTCAACAACTCTTCACGCACCAAAGCGTTAACCGGTGAATTATTCTGGCACCAGTCTTCCCTGAATTCAGCCTAAACCCATTTAAATAGTAGAATACTATTTAAATTGTTCTTTTGGAACTCTTCAGTGTTTTCCCCATATATTTATAAATATAGTAAAATCCAAAGAAAACAACCCACCAAAACAACTTTGTATCCCGCTCTCATAGCAACATACCTTTGTCTATCCTAGGAACTTAATAAATAAATATCTTACCCACACTTCTATCCACATTCCTTCCTGATTTTAATACTAAACCAAGGCAAAATATCCCACATCTTCTCACTTTGGAAAATCAATTTGGCAAAATCTTGGCTCATTTCTCCAGACCACCAGTTCTTCACCATCCTCTTCAGATCTTTCAGCCAGCTCATATTCCATCTCAAGCTTAACCAGCAATCAGTTTATTAACTTCATCAGTCCTCTGGCTACTCCTGAAATACAATATTCTGGTCCTTTGGCCAACCTGCATCATGATCAGTCAGTCCTGCATCATAATTTTCTGGTCCTTCAGCTTATTCTCAACCAGTTCCTCAACAAATCCTCACTAGGAACCTCATTGGTTCCCTCTGCATACTAAACCATATTGGTTCCCACAATTCAATATTAATCAACAGTCTGTCAACTAGCCATCACTGTGACCAAACAGTCCCTCTTGCTATTCTTCTCTGTTAATTCTATGAAACACCTTGGTCCTTTATCTCAGTCCCCATTAACAGAACTTGTAGACCCAGACATGAGTCTACATTGAACAGGTGTTTGACTGGGCCCTCACAAGTGGCAATCCACTTAGGCCATTCAACCATAGATCAATGTCTATGTGTTGTCTTTACTCACCCAGGTGATTAAGTCTGAGCTTTCAGTTGCAGAGTAATCAGCTCTACTTTCCAGAGGCCTGATCACACCAAGTTCTGCAGCTTGCTTCCCCAAGCAAACTGCCTTGGTGACACCTCTGAGCAAATCTATGCCTTCCAATGCTCACTTTGAGTTCCCCCAAAGCTCTCATAGGGGCATAAACAAGGACACACTACCAGTCTGTTAGGTAGGGTGCTTGCTCACAGACCTCCTGTAAGCATATTAGGGTACATAGAGCCATTAAAGCTCTTCCCCTCCCTGGAAGCCCGCGTTACCTGCCAGGGATCCAAAAGCTACTCCCCCCAGACAGACAAAGTTCCCTTCTTGCTATTTCAGTCTTCACCCTACCGCAGCCATAGTTCCCTGCAAGGTGAAGCACTATAGCCCAAAGCAGCCAATTCCTTCTTCTGGGTGGAGGCAACATCTGCCTCTGGTAGTCCTATGTTACCTACCAGCCAGGCCTTACTTACCCTAGTAGACCATGTTACCTACTAGGCTCACCTTCAACAAACAAACAAACTTTTGTTTAGCCAACATTAGCCCCGCCTGAAAACCACCAAACATGTGGATCATCACAGCAACCATGCCTAAGAATGTCCACACCTGGTCCACATCAGTGGGGGCGGCATGCTGATGATTGCCTTGATTTTGGCAGGGTTGGGCTTTATCCCTTGGGCAGAGATGGTGTTCCCAAGGAATAACAGCTCCACCTTGAGAAACTTGCATTTGGAGGGTTTAGCTTTTAGCTGGTTTTTCCAAAGGGTGTTGAGGACAGCAAAGAAGTGTTGGAGGTGTGTGGATTGATCTTGAGTGAAGACAATGATGTTTTCAAGGTACACAACCACACATTTACCAATCAGTTCCTCAAATGCCTTGTTCATCAACATGGCAAAGATGGAAGGAGCATTGGTCATTCTGAAGTTCATGACTTGACACTCAAACAACCCATAGCGCGTGCAGAAGGCAGTTTTTGTCTCATCCCCTGGTGCAATGCAGACCTGGTTTTACCCTGCAGTGAGATCAATCTTGCTAAATATTTTTGCACCTGTGAGTGTATCAAACAGGTCATCAATAAGAGGCAGGGGGTACTTATTCTTGACTGTCACCTCATTTAGGGTGCGGTAGTCTGTGACCAGGCAAAGGGACCCGTCCTTTTTGGCTACAAAGAAGATAGCTGCTCATATGGAGAGCAAGGGGCAAATGAAGCCCTTATCTAGCGTCCACAAGGTGTTGGCAGAGGGTCTTATCTTCCTTTGGTGTAAGACCGTATAATGGCCCTGCTTTAGGTAATAATCCTTGAAGTTGTACAGTGTTCTGGATCTCCTGGGGAGGAGGTAGTTGCTCAAGTGTCTCACTGAACATGTCCTTGTACTCCTTGAGGAGTGCAGCAACCGCTGGTGGTGGTGAGGTGGTCATGGGAGAAACCGCAGATAGTTCAGCGTGGATAACTTTGACTGAACACTGGTTGAAGTCTAGTTCCCCCCTTGAAGTTGTACAAGCCTGTCTCTGTTATCCTAACAAACACAGTATCATGGAGTAACTTGCTCATTTTGATAGGATAGATCTGGAAACCCACCCCATTCCTGTTAAGAATGATTACAGATGTATTCCAGTCAATGTAGGGACGGTTTTGCCAAAGCCAGTCAAGGCCAGCAATTACGTTGTGGCTGAGCCCTACCATGATTGGTCCAGAGAGCTTAACCTGGATGTTCCCCATTCTCACAGAGAAGAGTACCGTCTCATGGGTAATTGCAACTCTGAGGGAGTCAGCTACTTGTACTGCCTTGAACCTGCTTGGCACTTGGTCCAATTGTTGAGAGTCAGCAAACACCTGGTCCACCATAGTGTGGTGGCCCTGGTATCTACCAGTAATTTGTGGGTGTTCCCACGGAAACAGAAGGGATAGGACAAGTGTGTTACTTTATTTGAGGAGTGGCTTGCTTGTAATACGGAGTTGTCACTGTGGACTTGGAAGACATCCAGGGTTTCAACTTCATGGATGTTGTAATTGCAGGGGTTCTTTGCAAGCAAGGATTGAGAGGATGGGTCAGGTGGAGTTGCAGGGCCTCTTGTTGCTACAACCCCCAGGCTTTTCCCTGCTCCTCAATCTGCGCTAGCTGGAGCTCCCCCCTTGCGGGGGCATTTAGTCCCATTATCCTGCTGACAGGGCTGGCGGCAGCTCACTTGATTGTGGCCATTGCCAGATGTTGTACAAAGTTAGGATGGAGTGTCACTGGTACGGAGGAAGCCCATTGAGGCCTGTTTGTTAGCCTACACAATGGCCTTGTAGCAGTCATTGGTGGAGGTGCAGCAACCTACGGGGACTCACTTGCAGATATGGGGTTTTAACCCATTGATGATGAGAGTGAGTAGCATTGTATTTCCGTTGGCTCGGCTTTGGGAGCGGCAGCAAGGAGTTGTTGCCAGGCAGCAAGGTACTCAGGAACGGACCAGTTTGTTTGATTGCTAGAAGAGGAGTCCCCACAACAATGGGGGAGAAGGTTTTGCTGTAGCGGGACTTGGCAGCATCTCAGAATGCCGCCCAGGTAATGTCAAGTTCCTGACTGGCCCAGTTGGTGAACCATACAGCAGCAGGCCCTGTGAGGCGCCCAGATGCAGTGGCAACCCACATGGGCTCAGGAACCTGACAGATACAGAGGCGGGTTTCAGTAGACTGGAGCTAACTAAAAATGTTGGCCCCCTTGACACCCCCTGCAAAGGATTCTAGCTGGAGATTTACCATGCATTGCAAAAGATCTGATTGGGGTGGGGTGACATTGGTGTTGCGCTGCACAAGGTGGAGACAACTGTACACGCTTGTGAGCAATAGCTGGTCTTTTAGATAACATACCCTTTGGTCATGTCCCCCTTGGGAATTGAAAGGAAAGTTTCTTGATGGGGAGTAGCTTTATGGCCTGTACTCTGTCCTTTCTTGGGGGATTTTTCTTTTAGGTAGGTTGAAAACCTACTGCTGCTATTGCTGTTGCAACCAAACCAATGAGGATTCAGTATTTAGAATTTGGGGAAGACAACAGTCCAATAGAAAGGATAGAATAATAAGAATAAGGTATTGTTTATTGTAGAATATTGTGATTAATATACCATATGGGGAAAGCCATAAGGCCACAAGGGGGTGGCATAGTGGGATGTTCCATGTAAGGTTTGAAGCTGAGGAATAACTTGTGCGGGGACCAGCAAGTCAAATTGGTAGTGCTCCTAATTAGGATGAAGTACCCGTCATTTGATATTGCCATCAGATTAATCCATGTTGTTAGATACGTCAAGGGGCGACTCCTTGAGCGCCCCCTGTGTATTGTAAGATACGTTAGCAGGCAAGTCTGGAAACTTGGTTGCAACACAAAGATTGAATTTCTCTTATCAAGATTATTGAAAACCCTTTTCCATAAGAACATCTAGTTTGCCTATGAATCCTATATCCTGCTTAGTAGGAATATTTCAATGTGATGCCAGGCAACCTCACCAAAACTCCCATGATTATTGACAACAAGACTCTTATTGCTTATATGAGCCTCTTTAAAATTGATGAGTTTAACTCTGTATAAGCATGTGGTTCTTTGAAAGACATTATATTACCCAACAAAGCCACAATAGTGTTGCTGCCCTCTATTAGAGCTAGGCTCGCGTCTGAAGAGAAATAAGCTGCAGAAGATTTATTAATGAGTTGGGTGAATTATTTTCAACATGACCTTGTGATTTTATCTTAAAGGAGGACACTTAAAATTAACTCATTCTTGGGAATAATAAGCCTATCTACTCCCAATCATATAAGAAATCCAAGATAGAAGAAGCTCAAGTAGCTATTGAACTAAAGCAACTATTTGAAACTGAAATGTTGTGTTGAAACCAAGTTTCCCTCCTTGCCTGCCAACATATCTTACAATACACAGGGGGCGCTCAAGGAGTTGCCCCTTGACATATCTAACAGTATGAACCAATCTGATAGCAATATCAAATTGTGGGCACTTTCTCCTAATTAGGAGTGCCGCTAATTTGACTTGCTGATCCCTGCACAAGTTATTCCTTGGCTTTGAACCTTACATGAAACACACCACTATGTCACCCCCTTGTGGCCTTGTGGCTTTCCCCATATAGTATATTAGTCACAATATTCTACAATAAACAATACCTTATTCTATTCATTTCTGTCCTTTCTATTAGAATTTTGTCTTCCCCAAACAAATACTGAACTCTAATTGGTTCAGTTGTAACAGTGGTAGCAGCAGTAATTTGTCAACCTACCTAAAAGAAAAATCCCCCAAGAAAGGACAGAGTACAGGCCGTATGGCTATCCCCCATCAAGAAACTTTTCTTTCAATCCCCAAGGGGGACATGTCCAAAGGGTATGTTATCTAAAAGACCAGCTATTGCTCACAAGCGTGTAAAGTTGTCTCCACCTTGTGCAGCGCAACACCAATGTCACCCCACCCCAATCAGATCTTTTGCAATGCATGGTAAATCTCCAGCTTGAGTCTTTTTTGGGTGGTAAAGAAGGAGCTGAAATTGTTAGCTGGCTCCATTCTACAAAAACTTGACATTTTATCTGCCAAGAGCCTGAACCCATGTGGGTTGCCACCGCTTTGTGGTACCTTACAGGGCCTGCTGCAGTCTGTTTCACCAACTGGGCCAGCCAAAAGCTAGATGTCACGTGAAAATCATTCAGGGAAACCGCAAATCCTGCTACAGTGAAACCTTTTCAACCATTGTGGTGGGAACTCCTCTCATGACCATTAAACAGACAGTGTCTATCCCCTATATCTTGTGGCTTGGCAGCAGGCCCTTGCTGCTGCCCCAGAAGCTGTCACTGACAGGAATGCCATGCTCCTCACTTTAATAGTCAATGTGGTCAAACTTCATATCTGCAAGTGGGTTCCCGTGGGCTGTTATACCTCCATTGACAACTGCTACAAGGTCATTGTAGAGACCAATAACCAAGCTTTAATGAACTTCTGCAGATCCAACCACGCGTCAGCTCAGTCTTGTCCCAACCTGGCAGTGCCCACAATCAGGTGGGCTGCTGACAGTCCTGCCATCAGGAGAATGGGGCCAAAAGCTCCTGCAAGGGGGAGCTTCAGTTGGCCCAGATTGAGGACTTGGGATAATCCTGGGGGTTATAGATAAAAGAGGTTCTGCAACCTCACTTGATCCCCACTCTAAATATCTCCTTGCAAAAAAACCCTGTGATTAAAATGTACACAATGTTGAGACTCTTGATGTATTCCAGGTCCATAGTGACAACCCTGTCCTCCAAGCAAGCCATTCTTTAAATAAAATTACCCGCTTGGCCTACCCCTTCTGTTTCTGCAAGAACACCCCCAAACTCTTGGTAGACACTGGGGCTGACCACACCATGGTCAACCAGAAATTTGCAGATTCTCAACAACTAGATTGAGTGCCTAGTCAATTCAAAGATATACAAGTAGCTGACTCCCACAGAGTGACAATTACCCATGAGACAGTACCCTTCTATGTGAGAACGGGGAACATCCAGGTCAAGCTCTCTGGGCCAATTATGGTAGGGCTCAGCCATAATGTCATTGCTGGTCTTGACTGGCTGTGGCACAACTGTCCTTATATTGACTGGGATACATCTGTAATCATTCTTAACATGAATGGGGTGGGTTTCCAGATCTATCTTATCAAAATGAGCAAGTTACTCCATGATACTGTGTTTTTCAGAATCACAGAGACAGGTACATATGATTTTAAGGGGAAAACTAGACTTTAATCAATGCTCAGTTGAAGTTATCCACGCTGAACTACTTACAGCTCCCCCCTTGACCACTCCCCCCACCAGCATTTGCCACACTCCTCAAGGAATATAAGGACATCTTCAGCAAAACGCTGGACAAATTGCCCCCTCCCCAAGAGATAAAAAATGCCATACAACTACAAGGGTCACTGCCTAAGGCATGTCCCCTTTATTGTCTGACGCCCAAGGAAGACAAGACTCTCTACCAACACCTTGTGGACGCACTCAATAAGGACTTCATCTGCACCTCCCTCTCACCCTACGGGGCTGCAGTCTTCCTTATAGCCAAGAAAGACGGGTCCCTTTGGTTGGTGACCAACTACTGCGCCCTAAACAAGGTGACTGTCAAGAGCAAATACCCCCTGCTGTTGATTGAAAACCTATTTGACATACTTGTGTTTGCAAAGGTCTTCAGTAAGATTGATCTCACTGTGGGTCACAATCAGGTCTGCATTGTGCCAGGGGATGAGACAAAAACTGTCTTATGTATACCTATGGGTCCTTTGAGTGTTGTGTCATGAACTTTGGAATGACCAACACTCCCTCCACTTTTGCCATGTTGATGAACAAAGAATTTAAGGATCTTAATAGAAATGTGTTGTTGTGTACCTTGACAATGTTGTAACTGAACCAATGAGAGTTCAGTATCTGAATTGGGGAAGACAACAGTCTAATAGAAAGGACAAAAATGAATAGAATAATGTATGGTTTTATTGTAGAATATTGTGATTAATATACTATAGAGGAAAAGCCACCCGTCCACAAGGGGGTGGCATGGTGGCATGTTCCATGTAGGGTTTGAAGCCAAGGAATAACTTGTGAGGGGATCAGCAGATTGAATTGGTAGCGCTCCTAATTAGGAGAAAGTGCCCACAATTTGATATTGCCATAATATTGGTTCATGTCATTAGATATGTCAAGGGGCAGCTCATTGAGCGCCCCTTGTGTATTGTAAGATATGTTGGCAGGCAAGTCTGGAAACTTAGTTGTAACACCCCCCTTGCCCCCTGCTTGTCGTCAGACACCAGGATTGAGTCTGCAGCAGATCTGGGAAGGTCTGCACAAACAACCTTTGTGTGGGGATGGCGTGGCAGGGGCGCAAGCAATTATGGTTGAGCTTCATGATGTTTCCTTGGGCATCTTCAAGTTGATAGGTGTGATTATCATAGACTGTGGCTACCTTGAAGGGCCCTAGGTGGTTGGGTTCTAACTTGGTCAAATTGGGGTTGAGGGTATAGACGGGATCACCTATAGCTATCTGGCTTCAAGGTGTTTGGTCCTTCCTTCAATTTGTTTGTGTTCAATTTCTCAGGCTTTGGCACACCATTGATTTAGGGATGGAGTTGTCAACAGGGGGGCTTTCTGGGAACTCTTGATCGTAGCTTTCCCTGTTCAACTCCTGTCAGACTGTCAGGTGTTCCAAAGGCCAAGGCACTGGGGCTGGGGCTGATTCCAGTGCCTCTGTTGATTCTTGCTTGTAGGATAAGTAGAGTGGTAAGCAAGTGTTCAGTCCACACAGTATTGGGGTGCTCCTGTGAGAGCTTGGCAATCAGTTGAACCAGTGAGCCATTTAATTGCTCTATATGTCCATTGGCTTGCAGATGGTAGGGGGTAGCAACTATCTGCTGTATGGCATTCTTGGTGTTTATGCCTTCATGACATGTCCAACAAGTTTGGGGCCGCCATCTGTGATGAGACGTTTGGGTCGTCCAAAGCAGGCACAATTTCCTTGCCAATAAAGCAGGTGATGGTGGTGGTGGGGTTAGTTGTTACCCAGGTTACTGGATAACAAGTGAAGTAGTTGATGGCAGTTATTATGTGTTTCTTCCCTAGTCTGTCTTCAGGGAGGGGCCCAACAACATCAAGGGCCCATTGTTTGAAGGGTTCCATGGCTTTGATGGGCAGGACAGACTTGGGGGGTGCAGGTTTAGAGGTATTTTTTTGCACAGGACACATGTTTTGAGGAGGTCCAGGATATCTTGGCGCATACACGGCCATCAAACCTTTTGTTTCATGATCTTAAAGAGGTTACGTCCTCTGATGTGACTCAAGGTGCAGTGATAATGCAATATTGTGTTGCCTCATTCTGTGGTGCAAATGTAAGGCGTCTTTTCACCTGTCTCTGCCCGGTGGCAGATATTGCCAGCATTAGTGGTGAACTGAATTTTGTTGTCCTTTAGCTTGGAGATGGTTACTGAGTTAAGACCTTTGTAACAAGTTGCTTCCAGACAGAGATAAAGCATTGGCTAATATGGATCCAAGCCATTGTCCCCGGTGATAGACACTACATAGGGCTATGAGAGGGCATCAGCTGTGACAAGTTCCTTCCCAGGCTTGTACTTAATGTGCAGCTGGTAGGGGGGATAGACGTTCAACCCAGCCTGATTGGCAGTGTATCAAGTGGGACTGTGTGTTGAAGTATTGGAGTGACTTGTGATCTGTCAAGACAAGGGGTGGAAAGGTAGCCCCATCCAGGTAACAACACCATTTCTCAACGCAGTGCACAATTGCCGCTAACTCCTTATCATGAATGGGATAAAGTTGTTCTGAGTTGGTGAGCTTCCTGGATTTGTACGCCACAGGGAGGAAGATGCCCTTGTTGGTTTATACCTGTAGCACGCCCCCTATGGCTCTGCCAGAGGCATCAGTCTCAAGTTTGTATTGACGGTTCTTATTGAGGAAGTTCCATACAGGCACAGTTGTAAGTCTTTTCTAAAACTTTTGAAGGCTTGATCTCTGACAGGGGCCCAATGGAAGCGCTGTTTAGTATTCAGGAACTCAATAAGGGGTGCAATCAGTTCTCCACAATTGGGAAAAAACTTGCGCACATAGGCAACCATGCCTAAGAAGGTACACACCTGGCCCACATTGGTGGGAGGCGTCATGCTGGTGATTGCCTTATATTTGGAAGGGTTGGGCTTTATTCCTTGGGAAGAGTTTTGCCCAAGGAACAGAAGCTCTGACTTGAGGAACTCAAATTTTGAGGATTTAGCTTTTAGCTGATTTTTCTGAAGGGTGTCAAGGACAGCAAAGAGGTATTGGAGGTGTGTGGTTTGATCTTGACTGAATACAATAATGTTGTCAAGGTACACAACCACAAATTTTCCAATCAATTCCTCAAATGCTTTGTTCATCAACATGGAAAAAGTGGAAGTAGTGTTGGTCATTCAAAAGTTTATGAACTGACACTCAAACAATCTGTAGCTTGTGCAGAAGGCAGTTTTTGCCTCATCCCCTGGCGCAATGCGGACCTGGTTGTACCCCGCGGTGAGATCAATCTTGCTAAAGACCTTTGCACCTGCAAGTGTGTCAAAAAGGTTGTCAAACAACGGCAGAGGATACTTATTCTTAACTGTCACGTCATTTAGGGCGCGGTAGTCTGTGACCAGATAAAGGGACCCATCCTTCTTGGCTACAAAGAAGACAGCTGCCCTATATGGAGAGAGCAAGGGAAAAATGAAGCCCTTGTCAAGTGTGTCTACAAGGTGCTGGTGGAGGGTCTCATCCTCTTTTGGTGTAAGACAATATAAGGGGTGTGCTTTAGGTAACAACCCTTAGAGTTTTACAGCATGATGAATCTCTTGAGGAGGAGGTAGTTGGTCCAGTGTTTTTCTGAAGACGTCCTTATATTCCTTGAGGAGTGTGAAAAGCGCTGGTGGAGGTGTAGTGGTCAAGGGAGGGCCGCAGATGGTTCAGCGCAAATAATTTTGACTGAGCATTAATTAAAATCTAGTTTTCCCCCTTGAAATTGTACAAGCCCGTCTCTGTTATTCTAAAAAAACACAGTATCTGTGACGGAAATTGCAGGATAGTAAGAAGCTGTCTCTAAGTGGTGGGGAATGACCACCCAAATCCACATAGAGTTAATGATTAGCCACCAACGCAGCTTCAAATACTGTTTTGTAAAATTTCCAAATGAGATACTGGGATTAAGTAAAATAATTAATCCTAACCAAAATAGCCCAAGATAAATAGCCTGTAAAAGCATCAGAGAATCTTCAGAATAAAATTCAGGACATTGGGATGCAACACAACTTTCATTTTCAGAGACAGGGGGAACTACTCCAAGATCAACAGGCATTGAATTAACATTGGGTGGTACCAACAACAAAGTTCCAACTGCAGGGCCCCATCTTACAGTAATGATTTTGCTGAGAATCAGATTGTAGGGGATGTAGCGTAACAACCCAACTACAGGATGCATTTCAAAATATAAATTAGACCAAGGGATATTTGATTTTTATTGAGTAATATTTTTGGGAGGACTCAACTCTTAGAGTTGAAACAGTGAAAATTATTCAATATTATATAAAAACTGACTAAGCAATACCACTTGGATCCTGGGATCCTATTCCTTTGACATTGTCAAGTGATTATCTAGTCCAGGTTGCAAAGAACCCTTGTGTGACCAATTTCTGATGACCATGCTGATTAATAAGCTCATATAAGGTGACCCTCAAATTACGTCAATTTATCAATATCAGTTTGCAAGGAGGACTCAGTTTCAGCTGGCAGACTGGGGCAGCTGTAACCCATTTTTGATCAACCGTTTGATTTAAATCTGTTAATTGGGTCAAATTTATTAATGGTTTATTGGCTTTTTGAGCCTTCCTCCTTGGCTTGATAATTCCCGGCATGATGGAACCTACTGTGACATTACCCTCTGCTTTAGCCCTGGGCACAATACTCCCATCCAGGAGATGAGATAAGGAGAAATTCTTGTGGGCAGGCAGGAGTTTTATCACAGCTAAGGTAAGCTTGTGGTGGTCAATAGCAGTGGGATTGCTCTGGTAGAACTCTTAGATCAGATCTGGAGAATTGGAACAATCATAATGAGAAACCCATGAGTTTTCAGAATCAGGATAACCCTTCCATGATACCAAATTCTCCAAAAAGTGTTGATTCTTACAGGAAGCCAGAATACAATTTAGCTCATACTCAAGTTCTGCTTCTACAAGAATGGATTGGGAATAAGGAGTCTCTATACCCTTAAAGGGGTAAGAAGGCATTCATGGAAGGTGTGGAAAATCTTGAAAGCTGGGGGTAATTCTAATTGATATGCAGAGGGACCAATTTGGTGTTCAACCTTGAAAGGACCAACTCACTTGGGACCTAATTTGCAACAGGGGACCTTCAGTTTCATATTGCAAGCATCAACCATGACCAGGTCACCTGGCCTGTAGGTTGGACCTCCTGGCGCTTGCAATCTGCATATTCCTTGTAAGATTTCACGGCAGCGGCATGAGTAACCTGGAGCTCCTGATGAACCTGCTTCAATGCAGCAGCTTGATCAGTTACAGCTTCCAAATTGCTAACTAAGCAGGGAACCATGTTGGATGAAGGGTTTTAGCCTATATTGGCATAAAATGGTGAAACCTGAGTTGATGTGTGTGGAGCATTATTATATGTAAACTCTGCCATGGGTAGGTTATCACACCAGTCATCTTGTTGAGCATTAGTGTAACAACGTAGGTAGACCTTCAAACTTTGGTTTAACCTCTCCATTTTTCCATCAGATTGAGGGTGGGAAGCCATGGAACAGCACAGTTTGATTTCTAGGATCCCAGTAAAAGCTTTCCAGAACTGAGCAATAAATTGAGGCCCACAGTCACTTACAATCTCCATTGGGATGCCGTGTAGGGAGAATATTCTATTCACAGACAACCAAGTTGTTTCCACCAAAGTAATTATGGTTGAGCAGGTAACAAAGTGTGCCATTTTTGTGAAGCAATCAACCACTACCATGATTACATTAAACCCGTTGGAATTTGGAAGTTCTCTAATAAAGTCTACCAACATCAACGTCCATGGTCCTGCAGCTGGCTGCAGCAGAATCAACAAACCTGTCAGGCACCCACCCACTAGGAAGTAATCTACCTAGGTGGTGAATGATTGCAGAGGGATTTAATCTTGTGACCAGAGATCCCACAGGCAAGGATACCATACCTAAATGAAATAATTCTCCAAAGATTTGGTATCTGCCTAGCAGAGGATTGAAGCGCCCCAAGAAGAAGTACGCTCTCAAACAACAAATAAGAAAGCTGAAGCCAACGGGCAGAAACCCTGGGGCTTGGTAACCTGGGTTGTGGAGCCGTAGATCTTGGTTTCTTCTCAAACAGGTGGGTTGTTTGATAGAGGTGTTGTGGTGTACCAAACTCTGGGGATAATACGGCACCAGGAGCTGTCAAGGAATTGGGATTCTGGTATTGTACCCAAATCAGCGGGTAATCCCATCAAAGCGCTGGTCAACACCGTTGTCAGCAGGATTATCCAGATTAACCATTTATACCCAAGAGACTCCAGAAGAGGAGTCTTGGGTAATTTCATGGTGTGGATTTAGAGGCTTAAGTCAAAATTAAAAGGTAAGAAAAAACAATTCACTTGGGTGAATGAAGACTTTATTGATTGGACAAATTAAATGATCATAACCTACCAGCTTATATAGCCTGGTAATAAAAGATAAATTAGAGACAACATAAAGGAGAGCATCCCTTATGGGGATGAGAATGGAGACTTTTGGGGATCTTGTGCATATTGAATTAAACTAGAATTATTATAAGTTACTGTAGTTAAGAAAAGCTTAACTCAGTTTCTTTGAACAACCCTGTAAAATTTGACAATTTAACATAACAGGAAAGGCAGGAGATGCCAAGCTATTCCCCAGTTAAACCTGGGGAAGGAGAGTAGGAACTAGAAACCAAACAGGAGGACAACAGGCGAGCTATGAGGAAGCCAAAGTCAAAACAGGCATTATTGCCATTGCCTTGCTTAAAAGGATCCTTCAAAAGGATTGTTGTAACAGCTGATTGTCTGGACTCAGTTTTTGAAGGTAATGATTTGTTATTATCAAAGCTAACGGTTTCTTTAATCAACTGGCAGTCATTGAGAGCAGAAGAAGACCCAGGTTCAAACCCCGTTGATGAATAATCAACATCAGAAGACACATTCCAGTCCAAATTAACAGGTAAAAATGGACAAATACTACCCACTAACTTAATTGTTTTAGGAGTTTCAAAAGGAATCAAAGGAGAAAGGCTATCTTCTTCTGAAACTAACAAAAGATTGTTGTCAGAAATTGTACCAAGTGCATTCCTGACAAAACCAGTTGTCTTGTTCCTGCTTGCCTTGGACCAAACACATACCAGACAGTCTCAAACATAAGCCGTCACCTGCGCCATCAAACCTTTCCAAGAAAACTGTTGGAAAATTAACTCTACTGTTTTATTCTTCCCTGGGTGGCCTGCCATGGGGCAGGTGTGATTGGCCTCCATGATTTCATCCCAAATAGTTCCCTCTGGGACCCACAAGCAACCTTGATGATATAGAATTGACCCTATCTTGTGATAACCCTGCAGCTGGCCAACCAGATGAGCACATGCTAGTTCCAGTAACCTATCATAAGCTTTGGACAGGGGCTGCAAAAACCTGACTTTGGAATATAGGTCTAAGTCTGTGCTTTGGTCAAGGACATGGTAGCAAGCGTAGCCAGAAGAGGTAGTAAAAAAGGAACCACAGTCTTGTCTGGAATCATTGTGTGTTTTAAACTCAGTGTTCATACCAGCATCTGGGAGATGAGAAGGATTTCTACTCAATGCATCCTCCAGGTGATTTTCAGAGCCCTTAATGAACTTGTAGCGGAACTTGCATCTTGTCAAGTCACCATGTCATCTGGATTGGCAACCTAACAGAACCCTGGGTTGACAATAATACAGAAGAGCTTTGTGGTTGGCTCTTACTACAAATGGGTGGCGCGCTGACATGAGATGGTGATGCCAATGCCTTAAAAATTCCAGGACTGCTAACAATTCCTTGTTGTAAATCATGTAATTGCGTTCTCAAGCTTCCATTTTCTGGGAGAAATACCCTACATGTCTCTCTATCCCATCACTAGCAGTCTGCAACAACACACCAGCCACAGCATATTTTGAAGCATCCATGGAAACCACAAAAGGCAGCTCAGGATCCACATGTCTCAATACTGGGGAGGACAACAAAAGAGCCTTGGCTGCTGCAAACGCATCTGCGGACTCAGGTGTCCAGACCAGAGTTGTCTTCCTGCTAGCTGAATATAAAGGGGCGGCCACCTCATACAAGTGAGGGGTGAATTTCTTCAAGAACATACAGGTACCCAGAAAACTGAAAAGTTGGGATACTGTCACTGGCGTAGCATACTCTCAAACCGCATCTTCCTTGTTTGGGGCAATGGTGTGGCCATCCTCAAAGATAATATTACCCAGAAAGGTAACCTTACGTTTAAAGAATTCACATTTGCTCCTTTTAATGATCAAGTTGTCCTGAAGGATGCACTCTACAACTGCTGACAGATGAACTTATGTGACTCTTCATCTGGAGAGAATACCAAGATATCATCCATATATGCAATGGCACATACACCTAGGAGATCCCCCAAGACTGAATTGATTAGCCGCTGAAAGCAATCCAGGGCATTCTTCAAACCAAAAGGACATACACAGAACTGAAAGATGCCCTTCTTGGTTATGAATGCTGTTAACCATTCCATTTCTTCTGCAATTCTGATTTGATTGAAGGCATTCAACAGGTCAAGTTTTGGGAATACCTTTGCCTTCTCAACGCACCAGGAAATTGAGGCTTTGAGAGGTAAGGGATAGGGATCAGGAATTGTAATATTATTTAAATTCCTGTAGTCAATGCAAGGACAAAGCAACCCATCCAACTTTTGAACAGACAACAAGGGGGAACAGATTGATAAAGCCTTCTTGAACATGTATCCCTTTGCCAACATATCTTGATTCCACTCCTCTAAACATGTGTTTTCCTTCAAGGTTAAAGGGTAAATAGGAGACACAATACAAATTAGATCAACAGTAACTTTAAAGTCAAAGTCAAACTGAGTGTGCTTGGGGAGGACCTTGTCCCTAGTTGCGTCAAACGCCGCAGACCAGGGGTGCAAGCATACTGGTAAATCAGAACTTTCAGGAATGGGAACAGGAACTGATCAAATGGTCTGAGAGGACTGCTCTAGTTTGGACATGCCTAACAACAGAATATAGATAGATATGCCCAAAGAGTGTTCCACTTGCAGCTCATTCTCCTTCAACAGGGTCAATACATTATGGTTGCGCCACCAGTCCACCCCCAGGATAAAAGGATACATGAGGGTAGAGAAAATGGAGAATCTTGCAGTAAAAGACTGACCTGCAACTATAAATGTCGCTGGCTTCTTGAGCTAGAAAGAGGGAAACGTTTGGCAGTTCCCACCCCTAACAGCATTCCTGGGTGGTAATTGAGTTGCAGCAATTCCAAAGTCTCAACACTCATAAAGTTCTTGGAAGCACCTGTATCCAACAGAATAGCTGGCTGATAGATTGTTTGGCCATTATCAATGTTACCATAAAACAAGAAGTAATCAGAAGTAGATTTATTTGCAGAAAATGTGGAAATCTTAGCAGGATCTTTCTTTTCTTTGGTTGTACACACAGCGGCTAAGGAGGCAGGGTGCTTCTGAAAATATTTCTCAATCATCTCTTGGACAGCAACAGGAAGGACTGGATTATTGCAATTGATTGGAACAAGAGGCAACTCTTTGGATTTGACAGGCAAAGACTTTACCGGCACTACGTGCTGAAGCATAGCTAATGAACCTTTGGGAGTGGGCACCACAGACACCTCATTCACCTCAACAGCTTTGTTCAAAATTGCCAATTGCAACTGAGAAGAACCATGGGAAGAATGGTCCTGACTCTGGTTGGAGGATGCAACCGCGGAACTAGTCCCAGAAAACCAGGAGCGTGCAGCAGTTTTAGCTTTGACTTCCATCAAACCTTGTGTGGAAACCAACAGATTTGAGACCAGAGAAAAAATTTGGCTTACCAGGGCCTCAGTTGTGGTTAACAGGGAATCTCAAACTGCCAGATCCTTGGCAGTCTGGTCAACTGCTAACCACAACACTGAGAGTCTATTCACCTTGGGAACATTGATTGTACAACATTAGGCCAGAAACTGAGGAAGGAATACCAATAGTGGAGTAGTACCCTGTTGTAAGGCATACAAATTATGATTTCCTTTAAGCTCCTCAATAGATACACACAAAGTTTTTAACAAAGGGTATAGAGATGCACTTTCAGTTAAAACACGTGGATTGCGCTTCACCTCAGACAACAACCATTCACAAGCATCCTCAAAAACCTTTGTCATCACGTGATAAACTTGGTACTTGTGACTAAGGCTTGAACTGGAATAGAATGATAAAGCTGAAAAAACTTCACGCAAAATTTTATCTGTAGCTGGAGCAGGAAAATAATCTGGACGCCAAAATGACATGGCACAGCGGAAATAGGAAACATAAGATCCAGTCTCCTCAACTGCAACCAGAGATGAAAACCATAAATTAAAGAAAAGCCCAAACTGAAAACTCAGAAAGAAACTAATACAAATAAACATGTTAAATGCAGATATCTTGACAGAACAGGAGAAAAGAAACACAAATTCATGACAAACTGCTTCTAAAAACTCAGATGTAGAAGAGTTGAGTAATGTGACAGAAATTGCAGGATAGTAAGAAGCTGTCTCTAAGTGGTGGGGAATGACCACCCAAATTCACATAGAGTTAATGATTAACCACCAATGCAGCTTCAAATACTGTTTTGTAAAATTTTCAAATGAGATACTGGGATTAAGTAAAATAACTAATCCTAACCAAAATAGCCCAAGATAAATAGCCTGTAAAAGCATCAGAGAATCTTCAGAATAAAATTCAGGACATTGGGATGCAACACAATTTTCATTTTCAGAGACAGGGGGAACTACTCCAAGATCAACAGGCATTGAATTAACATTGGGTGGTACCAACAACAAAGTGCCTATGGCAGGGCTCCATCTTTCAGTAATGATTCTGCTGAATCAGATTGTAGGGGATGTAGCGTAACAACCTAACTACAGGATGCATTTCAAAATACAATTAGACCAAGGGATATTTTAATTTTTATTGAGTAAATTTTTGGAAGGACTCAACTCTTAGAGTTGAAACAGTGAAAATTATTCAATATTATATAAAAACTGACTAAGCAATACCACTTGGATCCTGGGATCCTATTCCTTTGACATTGTCAAGTGATTATCTAGTCCAGGTTGCAAAGAACCCTTGTGTGACTAATTTCTGATGACCATGCTGATTAATAAGCTCATATCTGGTAACCCTCAAATTATGTCAATTTATTAACGTCAGTTTGCAAGGAGGACTTGGTTTCAGCTGGCAGACTAGAGCATCTGTAACCCATTTTTGATTGACTGTTTGATTTAAATCCGTTAATTGGGTTAATTTTGTTAATGGTTTATTGGCTTTTTGAGCCTTTCTACTTGGCCGGATAATTCCTGGCATGATGGAACCTAGCGTGGCAGTGTTGTGAAGTAGCTTGCTCATTTTGACAGGGTAAATCTGAAAACCAACCCCATTTTTGTTAAGAATGATTACAGAGGTATCCCAGTCAATATAGGGACAGTTGTGCCACATCCAGTCAAGACCATCAATGGCGTCATGGCTGAGCCCTTGGCCTCCTTAGAGTTGATTAAACATGTAGCTTGAAACCCACACAAAAGCACCTCCAGAAAAATAGCACCCTTTTTATTCAGTGAAATGCATCGGTATTTGAGGAGAGTCACAATGCCTCAAATCCTGGTTTGAAGCTCGTTATAAAATTTTAAGCCATACCTATCAGGAAACAAGATGATTGGGAGCACAATTGTTTGATTGCGCAATCAAATACCATTCACTGTGGAGCTAAAAATAACCGTAGCAACTTGGTATGCTGCAAATTTCAAAAGGTTCATGTTATAGCAGCTTGAAATAAGATCTCACCCTCTTGCACAACGCAAATTCCAGCTAAAATTGTAACCTTAACTCCAAATGATGCCATCGCCCTCTGCGTACAAAGCCAGTAATCATCATAGTTTAAGCAGTGAGGGGAGAAGCCCTCCCTCACTGGGTGTTGGACATCTTAATAAAGCAAGTTTATGCCTAGAAATTATTATCTTATTGCAGTAATTATTCTTTTTGATCAAATTTTAATTATTTTCTTTGCATCTATTTGTGAATCCACTACTCAATACAAGCTCGCATAACGTGTATCCTCCTGGCCATACTTGTAAATCCACTGCCACTCCCTGGCTTTGGACCAATCTTTCTCCGCCGCATCAAGAAAGGCGTCGCAAAACGCCCGCCAAACACTTCCATTTGTTGAATGATTGTGCTCACAGTTGATGAGGTTCTGTGCCGGGCTATCTTGTATCCTGCCTTGGTTGCTCAACACCCTGGAAGAGTCCTGGTTAATTTTCTGACTACTCTATTAGCCTGTGTTGTCTGTTTTTAAAAGCTATCAGAGCCATCCAATCAGGTATTACGCATTGACGCTTGATAACCCAGTTGACCCTGATGCCTGGCATCTTTCCTCTCCAGCCAATCAGATTTGATTTTGGAAATTGAGTAAAACCTCCAGTCCCCCGAGCCCATCCAGTAGGTGCCACCAGCTAATCAGGCTCACCCCCAACTGTCATGTGACCAGTTTTTTGCAATCCATTCCTTTAATTCAAGCAAGTTGGACCTTCAGTCCCCTCATTTATCTATTCTTCCCACTTCACATTAAAGTTTGGAGTCACCTGCACCTCCACTTTCTTAATTTTATTGCTCTGGAACTAAAGGTGTCCCTAAAGCTCAAAATATTAGAGTGTAGCCTCTGCCCTAAGCTATTTTTTAGCCAGTTTGGTTTGAACCCGGCTTCTCTTCTGGTCTTTGTACAAGTGTTCTTTCACTTAGTTGTTAACTTTTGCTCTTGCCTTCAAAATCAAAGTTTGGAAGCTCAAAATTTCAATTGAATTTTCCTATAACTTCTATTATTATCTCACCTCTTTGAAAATCATTACTCAAACCAATTCTTGTTTAAAATATAATCCAAGGGCCCTAAGCAGACAATTGAAAAGTACACCAAACCTGTTCTGTTTGTTTTCTGGCGATTTTCCAAAGACTACCCTAGTTCCTGCCATTTTCTCTCTCCGTTTTCAAGAAACTATACCAACCCACCCCAAATCTTATGCTGGTTCCTTCATAGATACTGCCAGCTCTTAAATTTGGTTGTCTTTTCCTGGCTCCGTTTCTCTTGCTTCTGCAACCATCTCCCTGACCTGTAGGGGGAAATTTCCTGTATTGGCCTGTCTGGTGGTAGTGGCCTTGCTGCCCTGGGACCTCCTAGTAGCCCTTCTTTTCCAGAATGCAAGGAGCCTTGACATGTGACAATCTTGACCTGGACGTTGTGGAGTCGGTTTTCACTAGTTCTGAAGAGGTAGTGCCCCTCACACCTCCTCTCCCCTCCATGGTTCAGAAGAATATGATAACCCCGGTCCCATGTGGCCTCCTGCCCTACTTGCACTCCCTAAGCTGTTCACTGGTCTGATTCTAATGGGTTTGAACTGCCTACTTTCCCAGTTGTCCCCTAGTCCTCCCTGTATCCTCTGAGCGGCCATCCAAGTTGCGCACTGATGGCATCCTGTGGTTTTAACTGGAGTTGTGGAGCCAAACTTAGTTAGTTTAGCCCCTCTCTCACAAGCATGGTATAGTTTCTGGAGAAAACAGAGAGAAAATGGCAAGACTAGGTAGTCTTTGGCAAACTTTGGAAAGAGAATAGGTTTGGGGTGTTTTGCTGTTGTCTTGTGTCTGATTGAGAATTTGGGCAAAATCAGTTTGAAACAATGATTTTAAAGAAAATTTGAGATAATAATAGAAA
>QTSX02007317.1:0-140229 GCA_014839935.2 Entomophthora muscae | reverse complement strand
CTATACACTATTAAATATATATGATTGATATCAATAAGTCAGGGAACCCTTCCTAGAGCCTTAAAATGTGCTCAACATGGGGTTCAGAACCTCAAGTAAAAGATTTTGTGACCTAAGAGCCCTCACTTAACCATAGTCCCCAGGATAAGAAATTGTATTAAAAGTAAAACACACACAAATAATGTAACAAAGCAATGGCGGTATGAGAATGGCCAGATTTATGCCAGTTAGAGGCAGATTAGACCATTCAATACAGAAGTAAAAATATATTACAATCAAGTATCATCTTTACTGAAAATGCCTAAACCCAGTAGCAGCACTGCTGTCAGGATTGAAAATTTTTCTCCCTGAAACCTGGATCCAAGAGCAGGATTCAAACCCTGGCCCTGATCTTCCAAAGGCTGCCAGCCCTAAGGACCAAAGGGCTGGCTGCCTAAGTTTTTCTGGGATTGAGCCCCCTTGAGCTAAGGATGGACATAATCCCCTAAATGATAATACCAGCCAAATATTAGAAACTACAGTGCCAAATGAAAGATCAGAAAAATTCCCTAATTGTGGCAAATGAATTTCTACCATTAGCTAATGAGTTTGAATTGTATACTAGTGACTAATCAAGATTCATCACCTGGGGAAAACGCGGGGCTAAAGCCTGCTCCCATGCTATAAATTAATAACAGAAGAGTTGAGTAACCCTTCCTGAGGATCCAGACAATGAGCAACTTCCCTGCAGCAATGCTGTGGGGTTACTGTTCACCAGTCCCCATTATGTGTCTTGGGTCATAGCCAGGGACCATCTGGAAGGAGTTGTCATTCCCTGGTAGAGATAGGTGGCTAGCTTGAAGTTTATACTTGGTTTACATTAATGCAAACTCTTCCAATACTTTTCCTATTACTAGGCAGTCATCCCCACCATGCACTTGTACTTCAGCTGGTGCTAAACCCTCTGTGGGCCTGTACCAATACTTTTCAGCCTATTAAACTCATTTTCAATTAATTTCCTCCCCCTATCAGTCATCTCAAGGTATCTAGTTAACCTTTCCCACTCTTCCTGGGAAGTTTTACTAGTGGCAAACCTTTGACAGCTTTGGCAGTAGGTATCTTCCTCCCCTTGGATAGGGTAGAATATATTGGACAATTCACTCATATGGACTATTTGCACTACTTGGAAATTTAGGCAGGGGTTATAATGGGCTTTTATTTACTTTCTGAAGGAAGATTATGTAAGAGAGGGGGGCTAAACTAACTAAGTTTGGCTCCCATCCTTGGAGAAGGACCCACCAGGACACCATCCAGTGCAAGACTGGGATGGTCACTTGAAGGGGTGTCCAAAGAGAGGACGCAGTGGATAGACAAGGAAAGTCCAAGTCCAAGCCCATCAATAGCATTCCACCAAGCAATTAGGGAGCATGCTTGGGACCTAGTTCTTGGCCAACTGAGTCCTCCTCTGAGACCTATGGGCCAGGATCTCCAAGGGAGGAGAAGACAAAGGGGCTGGGCTAGGAGACATGGATGGGACTGTATCAAGAGTAGAGAACTTGAGATTGTCACATGTCAAACTCCTTACAACACTCTCAGAAGTGGCAAGGATATCCTGGGCGCATCCAGGGATGTTCTCAAGTATGTGCATAAATCAATCTGGGTTAGCGCTAACATGGTGAAATGAATGGAAAATATGCCCTCAAAGATCCAGGGTAGTACACCATATCATCACCAGGGCTGGCATCAAGGTATAGACAACAAACTTGGCAAGAGGCACCAACATTTCTCTCAAGGGCTAAACCAGAGCTCAGAAATAGCAGATTAATTTATTTTTTTAGATTTTTTTGGTATTCCAGGCAGCAACTAAAGTTCAAGAACAAGTAAGAAAATCCAATAGAAGATTGAGAGGAAACAAAGAACGGCAATCACAGGATAAGGTACTTTGAAAGCGGGTTTAGATGATTTAAAGTGTATAGGGAGCAACAAGAGACTCAAAAACAATATGGAGACAAAATCAAACTTAAATTAGGTAAATATACTAAATTCACTACTAATTTTAAAAGTTGAGTTGTACTTTCAAAGCAAAAGTGGTATGCTTTAGCCACAACGTTAACAACATCTTTAAATGCTTCAGAAGGACGCCGGGAGGTCCAGAAGCAAGGAAAAAGGTAAAGAGAATTAAAACTTTTAATAATTATCTTAGAGAATTAAAGGGCCAAATAGGAGACCCAGAAATTAATCCCAAAAATCCTAAGTGTGAAATTTTAAAACTTTATTTTTAAAATGAGCAAGCAGGGGGCCAAAAGTCCCCTGTCTTGCTTTGAGGGAAACAGAACTCACAATGAAAGGTCATCTGACCCAAGGCGCGGATTTGATTGGCCACAAGAGAAATTTTGCAGGGGAGAATCCAGTAGTTGGAGGGGTTTGCAATAATTTCTGGCTTCAACTCTGATTGGCTGACACTTCTGGAGTGAATTAAATCAGCATTCAATCCAGTTGGATTGGAATTTAAACATTTGGCAGTAGTTTAACCTGATTGTTTAAACTTAACTTTTTCAAGTGCAGATGGGCCCAAGCCAAAAATAGTCTAAATTAGTCAGAGATTCCTCCAAAATGGGAACCAAGTTCAAAACATCAGTATTTATTGCCTGGGAAGGGTATGCTAACACAAATCTCTCATCAATTGTGTGAGCTAAATCCTCAAGGGAATTAAGGCTCTTAGCCAGATTCTGAGCAGATTTTTTTGTGCGGTGTGGGAAGATTGTCCTATCCAAGGCTAAAGGGGGGAGTGAATTTACAGATTCTCTTAGAAACCTTCTGGCATATGGTCCAGGGGTTAGGGAAGCAATTGATATGTGCCAATACTTGAAGTCCTCCAACAATCTCTTGGACTCCATGTACTTGGTCTTGGGCTCCTTCACCTTAGCATTGGACTCCTGCTCCTTATCCTAGGCTCCAGCTCCTTTATCCTGGTCTTTTTCTCTTTATGTAGGATTAGTGGCCTTTGTTATCCACTGTTTCTAATCTAGTCCAGTCTAGATCAGTTTCAACCAGTCCTTAGTGGCCTTGGTAATTCACTCTGTCCAATCCTATAAAAGCCTCAGACTGATCCCCCTTTTATAGTGTCAAGGATCTGGATGTACAAGCATTCTGGCTACTGCCAAATTACTTAACATCCAGTCATTGCCCAATTTGGTGCCCTTCCAATATACAGTTTGAAATACTGGTAATGGCAACCAAGCAATATCACATGACTGTCCAAGTATCTGGTGCTTGAACTCATCCTGCACATGACCAACCCCTAGGTTCAATCCAACTAAATCTCTGCCACAGCCAAATCTATATAAGTCTAAAATATTATCCAATAAAAGACACTTCTCTTCTTTCCTAATTCCATATTTGAAGCTTCCCCAAAAGGCGCTCCTTATCACTGGTAGCAGCTACAGTTTTTCAACCACACCCATGAAAGAGAAAATGACTGACCAAAACCTGCCCACCTTTTCTCACGTACTCAACCAGGCTACATCCCAGAAGACCCAGAAAACGTACTTCCACGCCCATAACATCAATGAAGATATACCTAGTGGATGCACCTTATTCAAAGGTCTGATCATGCCCAAGGCATGCACCAAGATAATTCAATACAGTTTCTCTCTTCAACCACAAACAAACGCACAACCACCTATCACAGTTGAATTTACTAACACCAAATACATTGTTATCAACAAGTTCTTTGGTAAAAACAAATAAAACACCATTAACTGGCAAGACCACTCAGACATCAAACTCTGCGCCAGCTGCATCCCCCACAAAAAATGGGTCCAGGAAGCCAGCAAGCACCTGTAAAAGGCCGTAGCTAACTGGTTTGCCACCTGGGTCAGCTCACAAACTGATGAACAGCTTGACAACTGGTAAGAGTTCAAAGCAGACATCACACACAATTTTTGCGTCACCAAATCCCTCCAAGACATTGCAATACAGCTCAGCAATCTTCCTCAGAAGACTGCTATCACAGCTTACGCCAAGGAATTTGAGGAAATACCCCGCAAAATCCAAAATCCTGCGCAAACTAACAACGTTCACACCAGAGCCTCATTAATCAATAGAATGAAACCCTCTGTTGCTGCCCTCATCTGTCCAGAGGCTAACACCTCCATGCCTGCGCTCATTGCAGAAGCCAAGCACGCTGAAAAACGTGCCAACATAGAATATACTGCATGCAACAGCAATTGCACCTCAAACAGCAATAGCAGAAAAAACTCCAATAGCAACAAACACCAAAACACCAATCATAACAATGGCAACTCCAATTGCAACAATGGCAATTTCAGCCAAAGCGCAAACTGCTCCTGTCCCAAGAAAGAGGACACCACCAAAGTTTAAAATGCTAAAATAGCAACCCGCTATAAATCTGACCCCACATTTTCTGACCTCAAAGGTCTCAAAACAAAGGAACAGGGAAAAGAGGAGAGGGAACAGGCTTAAGTGCTCCTGTCTCCCCTCAACTTGACAAGAAATTGTACCAAGGCACAAACTTTGCTACTTGCATCCTATGTGTCCTGCAATCCTCCATTTTTATGAACTTAAAAATTAAAGATTGCTCACAACTTCTTGTCTACCTGTCAGGGATCCAGTCTTGGCCAGCTGGCCCGCCGTTTTTGGGGGTAACTTGGGATGGGGGTTTGTGGGCAGAGCCCACCACAAGAGAGGTGCTAACTTTAGAAAGTAGGAAGCAGACTTCCCCACTCAAGACCACGGACCGGCAGCCAGTATGATGGTGTCCACCACCCCCGTGAGGGTGATGTACACTATTCCAAAAAGCTTGCTGGTATGGTTGATTGGAAGGTCAGGTGAAGAGGCTAGCATTAGTTTGGGTGTTACGGGCGGTTCCATGTATATATTGTAGGCTGGGAGATAATTGAATTTTCCTCTAAATAGTTTTGGTGTAGAGAATATCCATGGGTCTTGGCAGCTATATCTAATAGCAGATTGGATGTGGGCTAGCAGTCAAGTTTGAGGATTTTCTCTGGTGTATAATCCTTGTACTTGGGCTTCAAGAGATAATAAGTGAAGAGAAAGGGCCTGAAGGGTGCACCAGGTGGACAGAAAACTGCAGGCGGTGGGGCAGGAGGGCCGGGAGATCTCAAACTGAATTGATAGATGGCAAATACAAAATATGGCTATAGCTGTATAAGCCAAAGTAACATAACCTTTATTCAAAAATGGCAATAATTTTGAAGTATGGGGTCCTTTGGTCTATATAGCACCCCACCTCCAAACTTCACATTTTCCATGGGGGACTCATCAGGGCATTGGGAAAGGCAGGGCCAGGGGAATTGGGTACTCAGGTCTAAAGGCAGCAAAACAGCACTTGGCCCAGGAGTCCTTTCATTGGCCAAGAATTTCAATTTGGCTACCTGATTATCTTGCTCTATTGTTGTGGTCATGGGGCCTGGTTGCAGGCCTGTGCCTCTTTCCTGGGTTGGCTCCTGATTGGTTGCTGGTGTGGACTTCAAACTCATGAAGCTAATAGTTATTGCTTTGGTACCTCCATTAGGTGCTGTGATTGGAATTCCACTTGGTGCAATAATTACTTTGGCTTGGTCTGTTTCACTGCATGGGCAATCATTTTCAGCAACAGCTTGCAGGGGCTTGATTCCAGAAAAATGCAGGGGGTGGTCCTGTGGTCCGTAGGCCTGGCAGCCTGGGGAATCCAGGTTCAGGGTTTGATTCCCGCTCTTGGGCCTGGGGTTCCAGAGGGGGAGAATTGTCAATCCTGAAACTACCCATGCACTTATAAATCTCATACAAATAAAATTTTATTTAACTCTGGTGTAAAACATACTATGGTTAGTAAGCCATTTGTAACCAAGTACAAAATACCAGTTATCAAACCTAACTTCAAATACGCCAGAATGGCAGACAAATCAAAGTTCTACTTGAAGGAGAAACAACTCCCTTCAGAATTGACCTCCAAGGCATACAAACGTCCATCAAGGACTTGTCATGAACAACATAAACTATGACATTGTAGCAGGCATGAACTGGTTCACCTGAGTGAACCCCAGCATATGTTGGAAAACAAAAACCATGACTATCAAATGCAACAAGGTTAATTTTAATATCCTCAAAGAACCCAATGATCTCATTCTAAGAGACACAGTATTTGTCCAAGTCATAAACCAAGACAACTCAGAATGTCTAACTAGAGATAGTACCCTACACATAATGAGGTACACTGAGTTCAATAACATGCAAATAAGCAAGATCTGATTCCCAGAACTTGCAGCACTCCTAAATGAATACACCCATGTATTCAAGGAAGAGCTAACAGAGTTACCTCCCAAACGGGAGGTCAAACATGGCATTGACCTGTGTCAAGCCATGCTTAACCTGAACACCTCTATAGACTCTCCCCCATGGAGACCCAAACCCTCAAAACCCACCTTGAGGAAAACCTAGCCAAAGGATTTATTTGCCCATTGAAATCCCTGTGGGGGGCGCAGTGCTCTTTGTAAAGAAAAAGAAAGCACTCTGCGTCTAGTAACTGACTACAGAGCACTAAATGCAAGCACAGGAAAAATAAATCTCCCTTACCACTCATAGAGTATCTGTTTTCAAGACTCTCTGGAGCCAAATTTTTCTCCAAAATTGACCTCACCTCATGTTATAACCAGGTTGAAGTGAAAGAAAAGGACATACCAAAGACTGTGTTCCATACACAATTTGGATCCTTTGAATATAGGGTAAGGAACTTTGGTATGGCACCTTTCTTGCACAGCTAAGCCTCACTTTTTGGAGGAATAATTTGTAATTCAGTTACAGAAACCCAGTAGCCAATCAGAAAGGTACCCAATTCAACCCCCCAATGCAAGGGCAACAGCCCACTCAAGCTCCTGCATGGAGTGGTGGTGGAGTGCCAGCAAGTGTGCGCAAGCCTCCTGCTAAGTGCTCACGCCCTCCTGCAAGAAGACCACCCAACCTGAACTCTAAGCAGAATTTTATCCCCTAAGGACCTCTCCAAACACCTGGCAAAGATAAGCCCTATTCCAAAAAATCCACTTAATTGCCCAAAAAGCTCTTTTAAATACAGAGCCTGTATGGAGTATGGTCATCTCTTCCCTAATTATGAAGCAGAAATATTTCATGCCTGCCTAGAAGTCTTTAAAAGAGCAGGATATGTTGATATTTGTCCCTTTAAAGGGTATATAGAATTTGTTTTCACTTCAGCAGAATATGCAGACATAGCTGCTTCAATCCAAGTGGAAGATAAAAATCAGATTATACCTGCAACCCGCACACAGCACCCAAGCCACTTAGTACACTCAATCTGGTTCATTAAACTCCCAACACACCTTCCCTTTGATGTCCTTCATAATTAACTTATCTCTGGTCTCTTGCAGTATGGATCTGATCCAAAGATAATTTACAATGTCCCTGAAGGTATGAAAAAAATATCTGGCCCAACTGCCTCAGCTATCATCACCCTCCACCAAAATATATCCCCTGAAGATATACCACCAAGAGCAGCTCTACAGTCTGCACCATTGGACGCCTTTGAGTCAAGGTTTGATAAAGTATGCAAGCTGTGCTCAACATGCCTTATGCTGGATCATACAAGAAATGTATGTCCAGCCTCAAAACTTCCCTCCTCATCCTCCACACCCAAAATACCCACCTCTGTATGGGGATCTTTGAACCCAACCCAACCCACAACGGCGCCCCAGGATATCTCTGCCATTCCTGCACCTGGATCAGGCTTGGTAGGAAGTGCAACTGCAGTAAATGCAACACAATTACAAGCTGCAGCACATAGTTACCAGGCTGCACTTGATCCAGGCACACATATGCATTGCGGTAATGCATCATGCACAGTTGTTCAAGAAGATAACAGCTTGCAGATGAGTTGGGATCCAACTATGTCAAATTTTCTTTGTGGGATTAATGCACCTGGATTCAATTTGTTAGTCTCTAATCATACTGACCAACCAAGTGCAGCTCCACTTGAGCTTTCAAATTAAAATTGTCCTGAAGCACAGTGGCAGATAGCCAAGGAGCAAACCATTCAGTCATGCACCCCACCCCAAATTGAATACTCCACTGGAAACACATTTGATGTCCTAGAATACTATCAGGAAACAGAAAATGCTCAAGAAATCCCAGTTGAATCAATAAGTGCAGATCAATGGTTTGAAGACAATCCTCTTAACAAAAAGATTCACTTTACAAATAATAATCAGTTCAAGCCATACATAAATAGCCATACAATAGCTTCAAAGATAAAAAACAAAACAATGCCTCCTCAACATGTAGAGGCATTATCAAAATTTAATGTTACCATTCAATGCAACATCCCAAGACCGGCAATCCCAGCAAACACCCCAAATCAACTTGAAGATGCCCTTGAGGAATCTACCTATTTTTCTTGGCAACGCTTGAAGGATCTTTCATTGTTAACCACTCAGTTTATTATATCCCACAGCTCAAATCCGCACCAACACAACACCACAAAACTATTATCTGCATGTATGGATGCAAATGAGGCCTTATCTAACTTGGCCCAGACACTTCACTCATATGACTCCCTCAATAACGGCAGTACAGTTTTGTCTCTCCTATGCCCTCACCTGGCTGATGCTCCAACCCCATGGTTAAACGCTTTTGAGCGCCTTCCAGTTGAAGCCCCTTCTGATCCAGACCCTCCCCCTGAAGAACCAGTCCCAATGAACTAAAGAATCCACTACCCACGAGGTTTTCCTCCTGCTCTGCAGGTTTTCTTGGACCCCTCCCCTTTTTTTCTAAATTTTGCTCTTCCCTTTTTTTGGCCCTATGGGCTTGCTATACCATGTCAGCAATGTCTGGGTAGCCTGAATAAATGAACTTTGGGATGACACCTTTCTTTCACAGCTTAGCTCCACTTTTTGGAATCTAAGCATTAATAAAGCAATCAAAGCGCATAAGATTCTAAGTTTGCTATAGACTTTTATTATAGGTAAGAAAGGTATGGCAACCAACAACTCCAGATCCTTGACCAAGGTTGTCCAGGGCCAGAAACGCCCTGTCAAGGGCCAACTGGTGAGCCCTACAAGAACCACCAAGAAGGGACCATTTTTTCCATCAGAAGGATGAATGAAGTTTGTGACCACTGAACACTGGCTCCAAGACATTAACAGAGCCCTCCCCAAGTCCCCTGTGCCCCATGGTATTAGAGTCAACTTTGGAGGTGACCCTACTGAGTTCCAGTAGGCAGCAAAAGCAGTTGCTACAGCATATCCCAAAGCTGTGTCACTTCACCAAAGCCCAATGAAGGACTTCTTTGATCTTGAACTTCTCTGTAAAGAAGATGCTAATCAGGCAGCTGAGGAAATCTTCACTCTTTAGATCACTGACCCCAAGGGTAAGAAAACCTAGAAAGTCCTACCAACCACCTGCACCTGGTTCAATCAAGATACCATCCTCTTTATGTCTTTTGAGGCCTTGCCATTAGACATGCCCAGAGGGGAGGTTGAATCCCAGCTCAATGAAGGGCTGGCCAAGTATGGAGAAATAGTGAAGTTTGAACTGCTCAAGAATCCTTAAATGGGCTACCTGACCACACTAAAAGCCATGGCCATGATTAAACCCTTTGCAGATGACAGCTTGTCATCTGTTCCCTGTTGTGCAACCATTCTCAAGAAGGATGGCACCCTTAGTAGCAAGTTCAAGGTATTCCCTGAGCAAACTCTGCCTATCTGTGCTCTGTGGTCAGCCCTTGGCCACAGAGAGGCCCTTTGCCCTAAAACCATAGCAGGAGTTTAGGCTACGTAACAAGACACCCCCAAGGAGCACCAGAATAGTGAACCAACTGGGTCCCAATCCAATGCTCTTGTAGCCTTGACCTAGGGTACTATGGCTGAGTATGCAGTTATAAAACCAATCACATCCTGCCATAAAAAGGCTCATGCAAAGGCTCAAAATTTGTCTCAGCCTCAATCAATCAAGGAGACATAATGTGCCCAAGAAGAGGCACCTCATCCCACGCAAACGCCTGCACATGAGACCCAGTCAGTTCATGACAATGTGGTTAATAAACCAATGTAAATTACAGAACTGGCAGTGCAGGAATCAATGATTAATCTGGCCCAAATTTTATTGGATAGTTGCCATAATGCAGTGGCCCAAGAGAATTTGCTGAAGGCCCAAACCCTGGATACATCCAATCAGGAGCAGGTACCTTCTGCACAGAATAATGGAAGACCAAGACACAAGGTCCAAACCAAACTTGCTGCAGTAACTAAGCTATCCCCTTACACTGCAGGGGATCCAAAACAGTCCAGGGCACCCAAAAAAAGCCAAAGATGCAGCAGCCAATGACAGCAGTGGCCCTACCTCTGGTGGGGCCACTAATGTATAGTAGTTAAGGGACCTCACCAATGGGACAAACTTTTCTGTAGGATTTCTGGCCCTAGTCCCAGGCACAAATAGGATTTTCCTGCAACCTCAAAGCAGTACCAATTGGCCCAGATGTGCCAATAACTGCTTTGAGCAAGGCCAATTTATGGCCTTGACCCTCCCAGATATAATTGGACCATAAGAAGCTGCATCTGGATCAAAGGAGTTCACTATAGCAGCAGTCAAGCATGGAAGTAAATTGGTAACAAAAAACCTGGGCCAAAGGACCACATTTTTTGGTTTTACACAGCCCGCAAAATTGTACCTTATTTGCTCCCATTGAAAAACACATGCCACCTTCAGACCCTTTATATGTTCCCCACAAAGTGCCACACACTCCAAGGTGGGTCAGCAATTTAAAAACGTGGCCCAGCAATTAACGCAAAATGTGTAAGTCACACTCTCAGCAGATTGGTACGTACATGTGATCTACCAGCTGCACTGAGGGCAAAGCCTAGCAATTCTGCACCCTAACTCAGCCACAAACATAATACATTATCTTGTAAGAGGTACAGACCCTCCAACAAAAAAATTCAGGCAGACAGCCCAAGGGCTAATAGCCCAGATTAATTTGGATCAGCTATTAGTCTTTTGATTTACCACTCCATGCCACACCAGACCTTAGAGATTATATACTATTCTTCTGGGGTGCTAACCCTATGCATTGGCCCTGAAACCATAGCCTCACACAGATTTAACCCACAAAACGTGTATCAGGCTGTTCAACAAAAAAACGTGGGCAGCCAGCCTGAGGGAATTCAATCAGATTATTACAGATCAGCACATTTCTATTGGACTTTCTGTCCAGTTTTGACTCACAGTTTTGGAATCAAGCAACAAAAAAACGCAGGCCAAAGGCCCAAATTTTGTCTGGCCCAGTTTTTCTGGGATCAATAACAATTCAATATGGGCCTGCCAACACTCACTATCCCAAAATTCCTAAAAGTTATAGTACCCCAAAACGGGATATATAGCTCAAAATATGCTTTCCCTTCACAATCTTCCCTCTCACCCAAGGTTTTCCCCCTGTTTGGCAGGTTTCCTTGTCCCCTTCTTCCTTTTTTTACATTGTATATGATACATTGTCATTCCTTTATGGCCCTACGGGCCCGTTGTACCAGTCAGAGATGTCTGGGCAACTTGAATAAATGAACTTTGGGATGACCAACGCTCGTGCAACGTTTGTCACCATGATGAACCAAGAGCTGAATGGCCTCTCAAATACGTTATGCTACCTTTATGATATCATAATATTCTCAAAAACAAAAGAGGAACACCTCACACATGTCTGCAGGACACTCAATTGACTTAAAAAGCACAAACTTTATGCAGAACCAAGTAAGTGCCAATTTATGGAAAAGGAACTCCTGTTCTTGGGCCACATTATCTCTGACAGTGGCATCAAAGCAGATCCAGACAAAATAAAAGCCATAAACAATATGCAACACCCCACCTCAGTTAAACAAGTTATATGCTTTCTCAGACTGGTAACTTACCTAAGGAAATATATCAAAGACTGCGGGAAACTCACTGCATCAATCAATGACTTAATCAAGGGTAATGCCAAAAAGAAATTCATCTGAACACCAGAATGTGACAAGAATTTCCAAATATTAAAACAAGCTTTGATAAAAGCACCAATCTTGCAATACCCTAATAACAATGGGTGCTACAAGCTTGAGTTCGATGCCAGTGACAACACCATTGGCGCAGTCCTACTCATCTTCCAGCCAGGACAGAAAGACTTCCTGCCAGTATGTTACAAAAGTAGAAAACTAACCAAAACTGAGCAGAGGTACCCAATACACAATAAGGAATTGCTAGCAATATACCACGTATGCAAGAAATGGAGATGTTATTTAGAAGGACATTTAAACGTCCTAGTACTAACTGACCATAAATCTTTAATCTACTTTAAAACTCAGAACACACTCACACGGCAATAAGCCAAATGGATGTCCCTGCTGGAACAGCTTTTTTTGGACATCCAATACAAAAAGGGGGAAGAGCTGGTCACGGCTGATGCTCTCTCTAGACTATGTCAGTCTAGAGAGGATTATCCTGATCACCTGGACCCTGACTAGCCAAACCTGTACAACACTGAGTATAAAACCAAAGGGAAAGACCCCTCAACACATCAACTAACCCAAAATACATTAGTAATAAACAAAATGTATTTCCATGTATCAAATGGCACTGTATACCAAATCATTAATGACAAATATGTTCCCTACATCCCACTTGCACAAAGAGTCAACACCATCCTAGGACATCACTTTCTACTAGGACATACAAAGGCTAACAACCTATACCTCATATTAAAAGAGATAGTATGGTGGCCTGATATTAAACAAGATAGAATTGATGTTCTGAAAAAGTGAACAGTGTGCAAGAAATATACCAGCACAAGGCTCCCCAGCCAACAGTCAACCCAATACCAGACCCTGAACCATTTAAGGTTTGGGGACTGGACGTAGTGGGCCCCTTACCAGAAACAAAGACAAAACATCATTTCTTAATTGTAGCCATTGACTTTGGCACATGCTGGCCCATCTGCTGGGCAACAAAGAACCACAAAGCAGAAAACATAGACCAATTCATTAACAAAGCAATCATAGCCAACTATGGTACCCCAGACTACATCATAACTGATGGAGCAACTGAGTTATCAGGTCATGTAGTAAAAGACAACTTAAAAATCAAAAACATTAAACATTCCACAACCTTGCCCTATAGGCCACAGGATAACAGCAGAGTTGAAGCCTAAACAGCAGCCTTATCAGGACCCTAGAGAAAAATAGATGGCAAGGCCAAAGACACATAGCCACTATATGTGAAACATGCATTACTAGTATCCTGAGTCTGCACCAATCAAGATCCAGGCTAATCACTGTTTGAATTAATATACAGATACAAACAAGAAATAATTACCTGCAACAAGCAGCCATACATAAAGATCCCCCCAGGGAAACCCCCCACAGTAGAACAAGTACCAAATCTACAACACATACGCCTCAAAGCTAAAATAGCAGAAATAAAAAGGCTCAAAACACAAAAGGTAACCTCCACAGAGGAACTACTTCCCATCAACTCCCCTGTCTGGGTTCTAGCTGGCAACAGAAAAAAACTAGACTCAGTACACAGGGGACCAGGAAGAACCATCAAGTACAGACCAGACAGAAACACCTATCTAGTGAAATTCTAAGGTGCCAAAATCCCTGTTGTCAAGAAATACCACAGAACCTGTCTCTGCCTTAGCAAAGGGGAACACTTGATCAGACTGGTACCAACTAGCAAACAACTCCAGGAACATCAGGAAGCAGCTGTTAAGACAAAACCCCCTCCTGATGTGCCAGAGTAACCCCTTAAGGGGAGTGTCAAGGATCTGGATGTACAAGCATTCTGGCTACTGCCAACTTACTTAACATCCAGTTATTGCCCAATTTGGTGCCCTTCCAATATACAGTTCAACATACCAAGAATGGCAACTAAGCAATATCACATGACTGTCCAAGTATCTGGTGGCTTGAACCCATCTTGCACATGACCAACCCCTAGGTTTTATCCAATTAAATCTCTGCCACAGCCAAATCTATATAAGTCTAAAATATTATCCAATAAAAGACACTTATCTTCTTTCCTAATTCCATATTTGAAGCTTCCCCAAAAGGCGCTCCTTATCAATAGCTCCTTGTTTCAGTCCCTGTTTCCTATAATATCTTTGTTTTTCCAGGGTTAAGCTATCCAGTTTCTTCTTCTCTATAATAAATTAAACCTTTTAAACTTACTTCATCCATTTAAAAACCAGCTTTCCCTGGTTTATTCCCTCATTTTTTAGGCTTAAAACCTTCAGTTAAAGCCCTTAAAACCTTGATCAAACAAGCTTTGAGCTGCAGCCAATAAAACGCCTGTATTGAGCTGTTTTGCCAAAATGTTTGCCCAAATGACTTTCTCTTGAACCTGGTTCAAATCCAGCGTTATCTCACTCCGGATAAACACTTGCTCTGAATTTCAAATTGGTTTGCTGTAATTCCCGTCATGTTTCTCCTTCCAAACTTAAGCGCTTTTGCCTATGTTTTACTTAGGGAATTTTCAAACCCTAATTTCTTCAATGTTTCTTTGGAATCCCCCACATTTTCTTCCACATTTCAGCCATTTGAAACCGCCTGTTGCTTGCTTCTTGCTTCACTTAATCATTTTGGGAAAACTCCTGCCTTTGCCCTCAGAGTTTCTCTGTTATGTTTCTAGCTGCTTTAGATTCTGCTTACTCAATCAAATCCTTATAAATTCACAGTATATTTTCTGTGAGCTTTTTCCTACTTCCTCTTATCTCTTTATGTGATATTTATCTTAATCTTTTCACATCTTTTTCCTGGTTTACCTAATTATTTTATCTGCTTCTTTCTTATCATTAATCCTATTTACAGCAGTCCAAGTCTATTATTCCTACTCCTTTATCCACTTGTGCTGGTCCTTCTTAACCAATTTCCAGTCTTTCAGATAGTCCTTCTCTATGATCTTCCTGTCCTTTAGCTAGTCCTCACTATGAACCACCTAGGTTCTGTGACTGTACTACAGTCAAATTGGGCTGTGGTTTCACAAAGAGGTTGAATTGTGATGAATTTCATAGGTTGAAATTCAAAACAAAAGGATTGGCCTTAGAGAGATTTTACAGCATAGTAATGATACCCAGGAATCAATTAGGCTGTAATAATTGAGGACCAAAATGAATAATCTGAAAAAATCCAGATTATGAGACTAGGTGTCACAAACTGTGTAATTAACCATGGAGGTTAATTGATACCCAGGAATCAATTAGGCTGTACTAATTGAGGACTGTAATGAATAATCTGAACAGTTCAGATTATGAGACTAGGTGTCTTAAACTGATTGATTAACTTGTAAAGTTAATTAATATATATACCCTGGAATATTATTAATGATGATTTAATCATAGGGCATAAAATGGACTTGACTGTGTCAATTAAAGACTTGTTGTCTTCAAACCAATTAATTAACTGGGAAGGTTAATTAATATATGCTTGGAATATAATTAATGAGGATTTAATTATATTGTTTGATTGCTTTGACTGTTTCAAGAAGTTTGGTTAAGGTTAGCCAAAAGTAAACCCCCAAATTGTGATTTAAAAGCTCTGTTTTGGCAAATTAATTAGGTTAAAAGCGCCGCCGCGCCGTCCAATTGATTTTTAAAGCGCTGAGGCGCCGCCCAGTGAATGTTTCAGGCGCTGAGGGCTGGGGTGCTGCCTGGGAAAGTTCCTGGGCGCCGCAGTTGCGCCTGGTTTGGGTTTCAAAGCATTTTAATGGGTTTTTAACGCAAAAAAATCATTAAATGCGGGAAAAACAGCAAAATGTAGACAATAGTGTCTATGCATTCAGGATTGATCTGCTGGTTCCCAGTTAGAACAAGGATATCTTGGATCAGGGATATGTATATTCCACAGGGTTTTGGCACCAGAAGTCTGGAATGCTTCAAGCCAAAGCAATACATTTCCACAGAAGGAATCAGGTGATTCTGGAATGTATTAGGGTACATTCTTATAGGTTAAGAGTGTGAAGATCTTTTTGGTAAAGATCTGGATTAATGACGCTGTTATGTCATAAACCATATGATAATAATCCAGGTGTTATTCTGGAACCAGAGGGGTTTTCAGCCAAATGTACTCTAATTGGTATATAATGAAAACATGATAATTAATAAAAAATGATACTTATGTGTGACAATGGTTGCTTTCCCCTTATTCTTTTTATGCTTTGTGCTTTTGGCTTTTAACTGAAATAAGACTACCATGGAATGAAAGAGATGATCTGCAGCTAAGACTATTGGAAGCAAAAAACGTGGAAGTGATCACCAGATGGCAACAAGTTTAACGCCAAGATTGCTTGCCTGGAATCCAAGATCATCAAAGCTTACATAAAGGATTCCCTGTCAAACCATAAAAGAGTCAGACCAGGATAATGAAGAAGCAAGCATAAATTTCCTGGATCTGTCATAGGTTCCATTTTCAGTCCCTGTTACCAATACCTCAGACCCAGGCAATAATTCTACAAGGATAGTGATATTTGACTGGGCCCCTGCAAGTGACCTCCACTTGGGTCATTTGACCATAGACAATCCTTATGTCTGTGAAGCTGTCTTTACTCACTCAGGTGGTTAAGACTGAGCTTTCAGTTGCAAAGTAACCAACTTTACTTCCTAGAGACCTGTTCATTATCAAGTTTTGTAGCTGCTTCCCCAAGCAGCTACCCTGGTGACACCCCTGAGCATATCCATGCCCCCCCCCCCAATGATAGCTTTAGGACCTCCCTAAAGCCCCCAAGGAAACACAGATGAGGACACCCTACCAGTCTGTTAGGTAAAGTGCTTGCTCACAGACCTCCTGTAAGCGTGCAAGGGCATGTAGAGTGTTGTGAATTGCGCAATTAATGCTATTTCAATATGGCCTTCAAATATTGATAGTTGCAAAGATTTGGCTGGGTTTGCTTTTGAGTCTGGAAATTCCTTGCCTTCCGCAAATGGGTCTGGTTCAATATCCACCCATTCTGGATTATTGTACCTGTCTGTGATTGATCCTGGTATGACTCATCCCAACGTGACCCCCTCAGCCACTCTGTCTTACTAATGAGTGATCACTGTCCCTTGTCTACTATTTAAAGTAGAATCATTACTCCTAATAAAGACAAGTTTATCCACATTTGCATTGGCTTTTATAATCTTCAAGCTTTTCCTGTCCTTTCTGCCAAAAGGACTTTTACATCTTGTTTTCCAGGAAATTAAGGTATGTGTCCTTAATTTTGCCCTAGAGGTAACCCAAGGCTAGCTTTGAACCTCAAATCTTTTTTTATAAAGATTTTCTTCTGTGTCCTCCAGAATGTTGTCCCCTGGAGCCAAACACAACAAAATGGTGCTCACTACAGGGGCTGCAAGCCCCTCAATTACCCCGTTTCCACACACATTCTCTGGTCCTTCTCCCTTTGTTTCTGAAGTACCCAATCAACCTAAAGTTTCTAGTCCCCCTCTGGAAGAAGACATCACTAATTCCCCCTCAAATCCTATGGTATTGGTTCTGTCTTCTGGGCCTGCGTGGGCCCCCCTTCCCGCTTTCTCTCTCAACTATGAACAAGCTTGTGCTGCCGCCTGCTCCCTTCTTCATTCTGACACAGTAGCAATGCACTCTATCCCTGGCCTCTGTCCCAGGTACGCTTCTGAAGACCTGTACTCCTTCCTTTTGGACTTTGGTCTCCCCCCCACGTTGATGGAATCCATGGATACTATTGGTGTGTTGGTCAACCAGTTCATCCAACCTGCCCTAGTTCACCACCAACTTGCCTTTGGATCTCATAATCAACTATTAGATGCTGTAGCCACTTCTGTCTCAAATGACCATGCTCAAAATATGGCCTATCAAGAATGGTCACACAGTCTCTTTGCTTGTATTTCTGACAACCAGCGCAACTCATTGGTGTCACAGAAGTACTTAACCACCTCCCTGAACTCCCTTTGTTCCTTGCTCCCTGGATACATAAAGGATTGACTATGCAAATTGGATGAACATCAGGCAGCGTGGCGTGAGCAAATTGAGGCCTTTCTGCTAAACCATTGTCAGTACTTTGAGACTCTGGTTAGTGATCTTAATCAATTCAGAGAGCATGTCAACTTGAAACTCAAATTGATAGGAGCTGATATCAATACTTGGGGCCGCCATCTGCAGCATCAATACAGGCTGGATAAGGCTGCACTAGGCAACACTCTATACCAGGTGCAAAATTATTTGGATGACTTGGTAGCGTCTATTGAGGTGACTCCTGCTGCTCCTCCTGTTGAGACCCCATCTGATTTCAAAGCCAAGGTATAGGAGGCCATCGCCAAACTCAAGGCTATCACTTGGCGTCAAGCTTCTGTGCAGAATCCCCCTCCAGTTGATCTAATGACTGACCCTTGTATTGCCTCCCTCACTGATCAGGTGGCTACCTTACAAGGTAAAATCAAGTACTTAAGACAGCGCCTCTCTAATTCTGAGGGTTCTTCATCTGAATCTGAAGATGAAGAGGAAGGTGAAGTTGTTAATACTCACGCTCATGACAATCATGGTTGTTGCCCTGGTCTGGAAGGTCAACCAGGGTCAACTGTGCGCTTGTATTAGATCAACTTGCAGAAGTGACAAATAATGTAGCTGATAGGCAAGACACATAGGAAAAAGAGGTCCAAAACCTCTCCTGTTTTACTGAGACCCTAAATGGACAAGTTGCCCCATTGGTTGCTCAGGCCACTTCTCTGGCTACTTGTGTCAATGGAATTGCTGGCACCTTGGCGGTACAACAAATCAAGATTGGCAAATTTGGGACTGCTGCCGCCACTGCTAGGGATATTAGTGGACAGAACAGCTCTACCTTTGACACTCTAGAGGAAAGCCTTTGACTCCTCTGGGCTAGACAACCTGCTGTTGAATCCAAGTTTGAAGGCAACCCTCATAATTATTGTCCTCAACCCTGGTGAAAACAGTCAGTCCTTGTCCTTGTCTATTGACTCAAACTACAAACCAACCTTTAAGCAGATATTTGATCCAAAAACATCTACCATTGCTGCCTTTCTAACCATTTACAAAACTGTAATGTGTAGGGCTACAGACAAACTCAAAAAGGAACATATCCTCACCTGTCTCTATCCTACTTGCCAAGAAGTAGTAGTCCTCAAGCTCCCCTCCATTGTCACTTAGGAGGACATGAAGCACCTCCTTATTGAGGAGTTTGGGGAGACCTCAGCTTGTAGATTAAGAAAATGCATTTATGCACATTGCCTTTAAGCCCAAGGAAACCCTGGCTGAGTTTGCAGATTGTTTCTAAATGAAGGCCAGCAGTTAATCACCAGCTGACAGTTAACTCCCTGGGAAGCCTACACAGCTTGTTCAAATGCTTTGAAGGTTAACCAGTTTCTATGCCTACACTTTAAGACGCACAAAGCTTCTCTTACGTTCATAAAGATTATTAAGACCCCCTTACAAGACAAGCATTTGATCCACAGGGGTATTGTGGTATGTATATTAAGTCTAACAACGCTGGAACCACCTCTTGTACCCCGCACATTATGACTCTGGGTGTTGGTGGACAGGCTATAAGGCAAGGCTGCCATAACTGTGGCCAGATTGGGCACCACTTGCGCACTTGCACTAATCCTTGAGTGGAAGGTTGTGATCCCAAGGAACAGGCGGGAAAAGAGAGGTCAGCTTATAAACGGAGACGCTCTCTGCTGACCAATCTCCCTTGTGTCCTCCTGATCCTCTGTCTGATAAGGAAGCTCCCTCTTCCTCTGGCCCAACTATCCTTCATCTGTTTCACAATCTCTCCAGTGATTCAGAGCCTGAAGATTCTGATAGTGAAGATTCTGATAGTGAAGATTCTGATAGGTATGGCTATTCTGTCTTGGCTGTTCTGGAAACTATGTCTGTCCCATACAAGCTTTGCTCTGGGAAGACTACCACCACTTCTGAGTACCTGCAAGTGAAGCTAAGTCCATGGTGGCTTGCCCTTATCTAGCTCAAGCCCACTGACCTCCTGACTTGGTCAACTCTTCTGAGGAAGCTGCCAAGCTAGCCAAAGCTCTCTTTCAAAATGTGACTGTATCTCTCCCGCTACAGACTGTATATAAGGATATTCCTGCGTTACAGTGCATGCTAGCTATATGGGAAAAAGAGCTGGAGGCTGCGCAAGATGTGTTGGCAGTCTTGCCCCCCTTTGGGAAAGATACAACCTGCGTAGAAGTATCAATCCAAAAGGTTAAGATCAGAGCCATCTTGGACACAGGTTCTCCAGTCAACGTGATATCTTCCAAACTAATGAAGAAACTTAAGTTGGCCCCTGACCTCAACTACACGCAGTTGTATGGCACAGCTGGCATGGCACAGATACAGGCCATTGGTGCCTACTCTGCTCTACCCATGAGGTTTGGGAAACTCCGTATTGCTTCCCCTGCTGTGGTCCTTGAGAACAAAAGCTATGACCTCTTGGTTGGTACTCAATTTCTCTGAGAATATAATAGGATTGTAAACTTACAAGATGAATACCTTTTGCTCTTAGGATATGAGGTTCCTTTGATTTTTGAAGAACCTCTGCATCTCCCAGGAAAACGTCTTAAAACTTGTGTGCTTGAGTACCCTATGGATATCTTCTGATAAGTATAGGACCCACTCCTCCAACATGTGTACCCCTCCTCCTTCCTATCCTGCGGAAGAAGGGGTACCCCTGCTAGCACCTACAGCTATCACCATCCCCCTGGGCTCTCAAGTGGTGATTAATTCCTAGATTTCTTATGAGCTACCTGAAAAGTCATTCTTGGAACTTTACTCACCTGAATCCTTAAGTTGTACAGAGCCCTGCCTGTGTCCTGGGATTTTAGATCAAACCCACAAAGAGCCCGTACAGTTATTGCTTGCCAACCTGACGGCCATATCCATGCAGGTGACCCAAGGCCAGATTGTGGGACATGGTTGTATACTGGGAGCAGAACAAGTGGCCTCCCTCTACCCCTTTGGAACTTTCAGTGATTTTAATCTACCTGAGGACAATCCTCAAGTTCTCTCTTTTGACACCGCTGCTGACTTCCCCCAACTGTCTCCTGTTCAACAAAAAGATTTTTTGGACCTGCTCAATCAGTTCAGCAATATCTTTGCCTCTGGACCTACGGACTATGGCCTAGCTAAAGGAGTCATCCATCAGATTGATACTGGGGATGCTCCCCCTTTTTGTGCCAAACCATACCGCCATAGTAGGGTGGAGGATGCTCAGGTGTCTAAAGAGCTCAAACAACTTCTGGACGCCGGGTTACTAGCTCCTTCCCAAAGTCCTTGGGCTTCCCCTTTACTAATTCTCAAGAAGAAAGATTGCAGACATCACATTGTAATGGATTATTGCCGCCTAAACTCTCTCACTAAGAAAGACTTGTACCCCTTGCCCAGAATCAACAATGCTCTCAGACGGCTGGGTGGTTCCAAGTTTTTCTCAGCCATGGATATAGCTTCTGGGTACTGGCAAGTTGACTTATCTCCTGAAAACAGAGAAATCTGCGCTTATTACCTCAGAAGGCCTTTTTGAATCCACTTGTATGCCCCAAGAACTATGCAATGCCTCTGCCACATTTCAACAGGCTATGGACTCCATCCTACAAGACCTAAAGCTCTCTTGTGTCCTCGTATACCTTGATGATATCACCATGTTCAGCGCTACCTTTACCAATCACTTGGAACACCTCAAGGCTGTCTTCATCAAGATTTGCAAAGCTGGCTTGAAACTCAAACCCTCCAAGTGCTCCTTCTTCAAGGAACGTCTTGAGTTCTTAGGTCATGAGGTCACTCAAACTGGAATCCTCCCCATGAATAATAAGGTGGAAGCCATTGACAAGATGCTACCTCCCACAAATCTTTGAGAGGTTCAAGTGTTCCTTGGTATGATGGGCTACTACCAACAGTTCATACCTGACTTTGCTGAACTGAGTGAACCCCTTGTCTAACTGCTTTGCAACGTCCCCTTTGAATGGACTGACAGCCAACAACAAGCATTTGAAGCGCTGAAGGCTAAGCTCAAGGAGGCTCCTATCTTAGTCTATCCTGATTATGATAAAGAGTTCATCTTTTATACTAACACTAGTGGAGTAGTGGTGGGTGCCATCCTTGCCCAACTTGACAATGAAGGCGTGGATTGACCTGTAGCCTACTTGTCAAAGGTCCTCAATAAGCACAAGAAGAACTGCAGCGTCACTGAGAAGAAATGTTTGGTGGTGCTGCATGCGTGAAACAGTTTTGGAATTACATATATGGGACCCACTTCACGGTGGTCACAGATCACTCCTCCCTTAAATGGCTGCAACAGCTAAAGGAGCCTGAAGATTGCCTAGCACGTTGGGCTCTGCATCTACAAGGGTATGATTTCACTGTGATACACCGTCCTGGGGCCCAACATCAGAACACTGATGGCCTGTCAAGAATGCTAATCCTAGCTATCCATCCCGCTGAGGCTGATTGTTCATACAAGTTAATAGGGTATCCTGACTCTTGGACCACTGAGCCAGAAGACATCTGCTTGGCACTACAGACCCTATTCAAGGACACTATAATTTGCGATAGACAACTCTTCAAAAAGGTTAACAATGCCTACCTACCTTATGTTTGCCCTAGCATGAGGATAGCCATTATCCTCCAAGCAAATATTGACACTGGCCATGGAGGCATAGCAAAGACTCATGACTGGTTGTGCAAGAACTTCTATTGGGAGAACATGCACCTCCTGATCCCTGATGTCATCGCCTCCTGTCATTCCTGTCAGCTCCAATGCCCTTGCCTGTCCCAATACCAGTTCAAACTAATCCCCCCAAAGCATGCCTTCCACACTGTGAGTATTGATGCTGTTGGTCCTTTCCCTTGGTCTAGGTTGGGATGTTGGTTTATCTTGATTGCTGTAGACCACTTTAGCAAGTGAATTGAAGCCAGAGCAACAAAAGATATAACTACTAATACCACGGCTACTTTCTTACTGCAAGACATTTTCTATCAACATGGCTACCCTCAAGTCCTGCTCTCTGACAATGGTACCAACTTTAATGCTTGCTTATTACTTCTATTTTCAAAGCTATGGGAACTCACCAACTGTTCTCCACGCCTTATAACCCCTCAACCAATGGAACTGTCAAATGAGCAAACTCCACCCTGGTGTCCATAATAAGGAAAATCACGCTCTCTGACGCTGCCAATTGGGATATGATCCTCCCTGCTGCCCTCTTTTCTTACTGACTCAGTAGGCATTGAGTGACGGGCCAGTCCCATTTTGCCATGCTGTATGGACGTGAGGCTGCTACCCCCTCAATCTTGGGACCCCATTTGATTGAATTTGATATGTCTTCAAATCCTGAAGCCTGTGTTAAAGACTTAACCAATTGTATCATTGACATCCAGGCAACAGCTTACTCTACTGCTTACAAGATTAAGGCCCTGGAGCTCTCCCTATCCAATGCTGCTAGAGCCCCCCTCCCTGAGTATCAAATAGGAGATCTAGTTCTCTACTACCAGAATTGTACAGGTGTTTGAGCCCATAAGCTGGATTCCCTCTGGGTTGGGCCCTTTGAGGTCACCTTTAAGAAGGGTGTTGAGTATACCGTGAAACTACTGTCTTCTGGACGTCCTTTTGCCTGTGTTCACTCCAAATTTCTCTGCAAATATCAACTTCCTGTGTCCAATCTTGAGGGGGGAGATGTCATAAATTACGCAATTAATGCTATTTCAATATGGCCTTTGAATATTGATAGTTGCAAAGATTTGGCTGGGTTCTCTTTCAAGCTCAGAAATTCCTTGCCTTCCGCAAATGGGTCTGGTTCAATATCCACCCATTCCGGAATATTGTACCTGTCTGTGATTGATCCTGGTATGACCTCATCCCAACGTGACCCCCTCAGCCACTCTGTCTTACTAATGAGTGATCACTGTCCCTTGTCTACTATTTAAAGTAGAATCATTACTCCTAATAAAAACAAGTTTATCCACATTTGTGTTGGCTTTTATAATCTTCAAGCTTTTCCTGTCCTTTATGCCAAAAGGACTTTTACATCTTGTTTTCCATGAAATTAAGGTATGTGCCCTTAATTTTGCCCTGAAGGCTAACCTAAGGCTAGCTTCAAACCTCAAATCTTTTGTTATAAAGATTTCCAAGCCGTGTCCTCCAGGATGCTGTCCCCTGGAGCCAAACACAACATAGAGCTACCTTAGCTCCTTCATTCCCTGGCAGCCCACGTTATCTGCCAAGGCCAAATCATCAATCATCTCTTATAGCCTGTGTTAGCCACCAGGGTGGTCCATACCCCACCCCTAGCAGCCATAATTCCCTGCTGGGTGGAGACACCTGAAAAGCCCACAGCAGCCAAAGTTCCCTGCTGGGCTATCCCATTCCTCACCCCTAGCAGCCATTATTCCCTGCTAGGTGAGAAAAACTAATCAGCCCCTAGCAGCCAAATTTCCCTGTTGGGCTAGCTTATCACTTGCCTCCATTAGTCCCTTGTTACCTACTAGGCAGGCCTTACCTTCCCTAGTAGCCAATGCTCCCTACTAGGTCATATACCTGTCTTAAAACCACAGCACATTATCAATTCTCAGCATTTCGTCTTTATTTTAAGCCAAATCAACCCTTGCCTGCAAACCTGCTTTCATATGGATTGTCACAACTACTCTCCTGCCAGCTAATTCATCTCACAATACACAGGGGCGCTTAATGAGTTGCCCCATGATATGAAAAACAGTATGGATCAAGTTGATCACAATGTCAAATTGTGGGCACTATCTCCTAGTTAGAGGGTTTGCCAAATTAACACACTGATTGTGGTGATCCACATGTAAATAGTTTTGCAGGCAAGGGCTGATTAGGCTTCAAATAAAGATGCTATGCTAAAGATGGTCCATGTGATGTTGGTTTGTAGCAGGTAGAGGCCTAGTAGGGAATGATGGCTACTAGGGAAGGTACGGCCTAGCTAGTAGGTGTAAAGTCTACTAGGGACAGATGTTGTCTCCACTCAGCAGTAGCTATTTGCTGCTGTGGGCTAGATGTCTTCACCCAGCAGGGAACTGTGGTTGCTTGGGGTGGGGAGTGGCCCATCCTGATGGGTAGCGTGTGCTTCTCAGGCTGGAGGATGTTTAGACCCTGGCAGGTAATTCAGGCTACCAGCGTAGAAGTTTATGCAAGCATGGTAGGGGGCTTGCCTACCAGGGCTGTGAGTTTTGGACCCCTGGCAAGTAGTGCGGGCTGCCAGAGAGGGGAAGAGCTCTGAGGGTTCTATGTTCCCTTATATGTTTAATGGAGGTCTATAAGCAAGCATCCTACCTAACAGACTGGTAGGGCGTCCTTGTTTATGCCCCTATGGGAGCTTTGGGGAGAGCCCAAAGTGAGCATTGGTGTGAGAGAGGGAGGCTAAAATAACTAAGTTTGGCTCCCATCCTGGTGAAACAAACCACCAGGATGCCGCCCAGTGAAGAACTGGGACGGCCACTTGAAGAGGGGACCACAGGGAGGACACATGAGACATTTGAGGGAAATAAGCATTCAAACCCATCAATAACAGTCCAGTGAGCAACAAAGGGGTACAAGTGGGAGTGGGAGGGAACACCTCAGAGATCCTGAGTGGCACGGAATCACTCTTGGCCAAACTGGGAGGGGAAGGCATGGGAGGCCCATACACCTCAAAAGCAGGTGGGGTGGGAACCATGATATCCAGATCCAAGTTGTCGCATGTCAAGCTCTTAACCACAGCCTCTCCAGAGAAGAGGAGACCACTGGGAAGATCCCAGAGACTGGAGGGATCTTCTTCCATAAGCTGGGCAGAAGAGGAGATTTTTCCTCATAAATCCGGGGAGGTAGACCACAGAAGCAGCAAAAATGGAGCCACAGAAAATACCATAAATTTAACAACAGGGAGTAGCATGATTGTGTTTTCCTCAAAATTTGGGTAAGGAAAGTACTTTTGTTTTCAATTAAAACAATACAAATTTGGCTTTGAGGAGGACCCACAATCAAGAGGGCAAGCAGAAAGTAATTGAGGGTACTTTGGAGGGCTTGGAGAAGTACCTGGGTGCCTTGCAATTGGTCAGAAGAGAGAATGGGTTCAAAATTAAAGAATATTCAGTAAAATTCAAAGTTAAAGTAAGATTTTATATTGAAAATTACTAACAAACTTAAGTTCAAGCATAAAATTTTAAAACAAAAGCAAAAATACAAACAGCTATACGCTGAGGTTTGATTTTGAAGTCCTGGAAAAAGAACCAGGTTCAAAGCGGGGTGGCAATAGGTAAGGGTTAAGATAAAGACTAACACTTTTAAAATTTCTAGATTGATGGGAGCCCAAACTGAGATCCGATCAAAGCTGTAAGAATAAAAACAAGTGCAACAGAAGCCAAAACTTTACAAATTTGAAAAATAGACAAGCAGGGGACTGGAAGTCCCCTTGCTGCATTAAAAGGAATGGGTTGCAGTTAAAAGTGAGTCACATGACATCTGGGTCTGGATCCAATTGGCTAGAGAAAAAACTTTGCTGGATAGGACTAGGGAGACTGGATGGTTTCATTCTAGTTTCCGTGGTTGAATATGATTGGCTAGAAGAGGTACTAGAAATTTGGGATACACTTGAGTTGTTGAGCGTCAATGTGGCAATCTCTGATTGGCTAGCTCTAATGGTTTTTAGAACTGGCAACACCAGGCTAACAAGTAGTCTAAATTAACCAGTGTTTCTTCCCAGGGGGGAGCAACCAAAGGCAAAGGGTCTGCGGGGTAGGCTAGCACAAACCTCTCATCAACTGTGTGTGCTAAATCCTTTAAAGAATGGAGGGGTTTGGATGGCGCTTTTGAGCCTTTCTTGGTGCAACAAGGGAATATTGTGTGATCCAATGCCAGAGGTGACATTAAACTTACAATTAGAGGGCATAGATTTGCTCACAGGTGTCACCAAGGCAGTTTGCTTGGGGAATCAAGCTGCAGAACTTGGTGTGATCAGGCTTCTGGGAAGTAGAGCTGATTACTTTGCAACTGAAAGCCCAGATTTAATCAACTGGGTGAGTAAAAAAATGGCATAGATGTTGATGGTCTATAGTTGAATGGCCTAAGTGGATTGCTACTTGCAAGGGCCCAGTCAAACGCCAGTTCAATAGAGACTCATGCCTGGGTCTACAGGTTCTGATAATGAGGACTGAGATAAAGAGCCAAGGTGGTTCATGAGATCAGCAGAGAAGACTAGTAAGAAGGACTGTTGGTTCATATTGATGTCTGAAACAAAAAATGGTTCATTGTGCAGGTGGAATCAGGGTGGTTCCTAGTGAGGAGTAGCTGGAGGACTAATGATGGAAATAAGCTGTTTAAAGACTGGAATGAACTGTTTGTTGCCTAAGATGGACTGTTGGCTGGTTCAGCTGAAGAGCTGGAAGACATGGTTGAAGAGCTAGTTAAAGGGCTTGAAGATGACTGAGAAGGACTAGCCAGACTGGATTCAGAAGCTAAAATGCTTGTTTTGGTATCTTAGAAGAGAAAATATTAAGAAAAGAAGCAGTTAAAGAAGGATTGAATACTGCCAAAAATTATAATATGAAGGAAGAATTAGTTATCATATTATGTTAAAAGAAAAAGAAAAATAAGAGGAAATATTTAAAGTAGTAGAACTTTAAATTTATTGAGTTTGAATTGAGTGAGAAGGAGCCAGAAAGAGGCTGGAAACAGGACAGAGAAACTGTAAGGGCAAATATGTGAATTTCACTAAGAACAACTAGGAGAGGCAAAAAGGTGAGCAACAGGCAAGTTCAAAGTTGCAAAACGTGGAAGAAAATGCAGAGAAACTTGGAGAAACTTTGAATAATCAAGGGTTTTAAAATCCCCTATGTGGAACATAGGCAAAAGCGCTTGAAATTTGCCAGAGAAACGTTATGGGAATCATGGCAAACCTGTTTGAAACGTGGAGAAGTGGTTTATCCAGAGAAAGACAGCTTTGGGTTCAAACCATAGTCAAGAGCAAGTCATTTGGGTAAACTTTTTGGCAAAACAGTTGAATCAAGGCGTATTATTGGCTGCAAGCCAAAGTTTATTTAATCAGTGTTTTGAGGGCTTTAACTTGAGAGTTAAAGCCTAAAAAATGAGGAGCAGAAGCAGAAGCCACAGTGCTTTCATTGACTGAAGTAAGTTTTAAAGTTTAATATATTGTAGAGAGAGGAAAACTGGATAGTTTAAGCTTTGAAAAAAAAGTTCTGAGAGAGATTTTGGACTGAAACAAGGAGCTATAAAAGGGGGAGCTATCTAAGACTCTTCAGGGACTGGATCAAGTGGATTACAAAGGCTGCAAGGACTACAGAAGGAGCTGAGACCAAGCTAAAGGTGCAGAAGTCCAAGATACAGCAGCTAGTGCTGAAGTTAAGGAGCCTGAACTGGAACAGATTTCAGGAGCCCAAGACCAAGTACAAGGAGTCCAAGAGATTGTTGGAGGACTCCAAGTATATGCAAACCCATATTGATTCCTTTACCCAAGCATTATATCAGAAGGTTTCTAAGGGGATCTTCCTTCTGAGCGTGAATAAAAGCTTATTATAGCCCCTGCCCAGATTTTCTCTTGAGAACAATACAAACTCTATGAGTGAGCTATCCCATATCTTTTACCCTAGCCAAGGGGAGGAGGATACCTATTGTCAAGGTTGTAGAAAATTTGTCTCTAGTAAGTCTGCCCAGGAGGAGTGGGAGAAAGTGACTAGGCATCTTGAGATGACCAATAGGGGAAGGAAGTTTATAGGAAATGAATTTACCAGGTTGTTACAGGACTGGTACAGGCCCACAGAGGGGCAAGCGCCTGCTGAAGTACAGGCGTATGAAGGGGATGCTTGCCTAGTCATCAGAAAGCTGCTGGAAGAGTAAGCACTTATTCAAGCAAAGCACAAGCTTCTGGTCAACCACTCACCACTGCTGGGGAATGACAACTTCTCCAAGCTGGTTCCTAGCTATGACCTAGGACACACTTTGGGGACTGATGAACAGGAACCCCACGCTGATCCCTTTATCAAGTTATCCCTGGTTCAACCCTTATGTCAAACCTGCTACTGTGCCACCCCCTGGTGGACTTGTGGCTTCCCACTATGGTATATTTATTATTATATTCTCCAATAAATAACATCTTATTCCTATTATTGTCATTTATAATTAGAATGTTGTCTTCCCTAATCTAAATACTAAAATATAATTGGTTCAGTTGCAACAGCAGTAGCAGAGGTGGGTTTGATTAACAACCTACCTGTAAGGAATTCCCCAAGAAAGGACAAAGTGCTGGCCACATGGCTACACCTCACCAAGAGATCTTCTTACCCATCCCTGATGGGGACATCCCCAAGGGTTATGTTGTATACCAGGACCAGCTAGTGCTCATCAGTGTTTACAACTTACTCTGCCTAGGACAACGGGATGTAAGTGTCCCCCTCCTTATTCAGACCTATTACAACACATGACAAACCTACAACTGGAATCCTTTACAGGTGGCGTGGAGGGGGCCAACATAATAAGTTGGATGCACTCCACAAAAACCTGTCTTTGCATCTGGCAGGTACCTGAGCCCATGTGGGTTGCCACTGCGTCAGGGCGTCTTACTGGACCTGCCACCATCTGGTTTACCAATTGGGCTGGCCAGGAACACAAAGTCTCCTGGGCAGCCTTCAATGACGCTGCCAAGTCTTGCTACAGTGAAACTTTTTCATCCATTGTAGTATGGACCCCCTTTCTTTCCATAAAACAGACATGGAGCATTCTTGAATATCTCATTGCTTGGCAACAAGCCTTTGCTGGCACCCCAGAAGCTGTCACCAACATAAAAGCTATGCTTCTCACCCTCATTATCAATGGGCTGAAGCCCTATATATGCAAATGGGTATCTGTGGGATGTTTCATTTCCATTGATGAATGTTATAAAGCTATTGTAGAGTGTTGTGTTTGACTCCTGGGGACAACATCCAGGAGGACATGGAATGAAATCTTTATAACAAAATATTTGAGGTTTGAAGCTAGCCTTGGGTTAGCCTAAAGGGCAAAATTAATGGCATGTACCTTAATTTCCTGGAATGAAATAAGAGTAATTTCTTTTGGAAAAAAGGAATAGAAAAGGCTTGAAGAATACAAAAGCCAACACAAATGTGGATAAACTTGTCTTTATTAGGAGAATTAATTCTACTTAAATAGTAGACAAGGGTCAATGATCACACAATAGGTAGACAGAGTGGCAGAGGGGGTCATGTTGGGTTGAAACTATACCAGGATCAGTTGAGGGCAGGTATGGTATTCTGGAATGGTTGAACATTGATGTTAAATTTTTTATGGAAGGCAAGGAATTTTCGAAGTCAAAAGCAAAACCAACCAAATCTTTGCACATATTATTATTCAAAGGCCATATTGAAATAGCATTAATGGTGCAATTTTCAACATAGAGGAAAATAATTGAGCCTCAATGGGCTTTTGAAAATCCAATGATGCACCCCCTCAACATTATCCTGTGCCTGGCAGCGCCCACAACCAAGTAGACGGCCATCAGCCCTATCAACAAGAGAATGGCAGCAAGCGCCCTTGAGATAGGGGGAACTTTAGCTGTCACAAGTTGAAGACTTGGGAAATCCCTGGGGGTTGTAGATGCAAGAGGCTCTGCAACCCTGCTCAATTTGTACTCTCAATCTCCCCTTGCCAAAAATCCCTGTGACTACAATGTGCATGAGGTAGAAACCCTAGACATATTCCAAGTGCACAGTGACAACACTGTCCTCAAAGCCAGTCATTCATCAAATAAAATCACTTTTTTGTCTTACCCCTTTTGTTTCTGTGGGAACACTCACAGACTTTTTGGTAGATACTGGGGCCAATCACACCATGGTCAACCAGGAATTTGCAGATTCCCAACAATTAGACCAAGTCCCTAGTTGCTTTAAGGCAGTATGGATGGCTTAATCTCACAGAGTGAACTATCACTAACAAGATGGTACACTTATCTATAAGAATGGGGAACCTCCAGGTTAAGCTCTCTGAGCCAATAATGGCTGGACTCAGCCACAATGTTACTGCTGGCTTTGACTGGCTCCGCCATAATTGTCTGTACATTGACTGGAATACCTCTGTGAGTACACTCAACAGGAACAGGGTAGGTTTCCAAATCTACCCCATTAAAATGAATGAGTTACTTCAAAACACAGTGTTTGTGCAACTCACAGAGACAGGTACCTACAACTTCAAGGGGGAAGTCTTTACTTCAACCAGTGCTAGGTTAATAGCATTTGCTCCAAACCTGCTACACTGCCCCCCTCAAACCAGGCACCTCCACCAGCCCTAATAACCCTCCTTGAGGAGTTCAAGGACGTTTTCAGTGAAACACTAGAGCAACTTCCTCCCCCTTGAGAGATCCAGCATCCTGTGCAGCTACAGGGGTCACTACCAAAGGCCTGTCTTTTGTACTTTCCAACGCTCAAGGAGGATGAAACTACCTGTCAGCACCTTGTGGAAGCTCTATACAATGGATTCATCTGCCTGTTTCTATCCCTGTACAGAGCTGCAGTTTTCTTTGTGGCCAAGAAGGTCAGATCTCTCTGCCTGGTCACTGATTACCGCGCCCTAAACAAAGTAACAGTCAAAAAAGTACCTCCTGCTATTGATTGACAACCTATTTGACACACTTGCAGGTTTGAAGGTCTTTAGCAAGATTGATCTCACCATGGGTTACAACCAGGTCTGCATTGCACAAGAGGTCAAGGCCAATATAGCCTTTGCATATGCTATGAGTTATTTGAATGTCATGCTATGAACTTTGGGATGACCAACGCTCCCTCCATCTTTGCCATGCTTATGAATAAGGCTTTTGAAGAGTTGATTGGCAAGTGTGTGTTTGTGTACCTTGATGACATAATTGTGCTTAGTCAAGATCAAACTACGCACCTCTAATACCTTTGTTCAGTACTAGACACTCTTTGCAAGAACCAGTTGAAAGCAAAACCTTCAAAGTTCAAGTTCCTGCAGTTGGAGCTACTGTTCCTTGGGCATATCATACCCGCCCAGGGGATCAAGCCCAATCCCACCAAGATAAAGGCAATCACCAACATGCCATCCCCCACTGATGTGGGCCAGGTGTACATGTCTAGAGTATGGTTGCTTATGTACCTAAGTTCATTCCCAACTGCAGGGAACTCATTGCACCCCTCACCAAGTTGTTAAACACCAAACAACACTTTCACTGGACGCCCACTAGGGATCAGGCCTTTGAGAAGTTGAAGCAGAAACTCACTAATGTGCCCATACTAAAGTTTCCTAATAGGAATTGTCAGTAAAAACTTGAGACTGACCCCTCCAACAGGGCTATAGGGGGGTGTTGCAAGTAGAAACTGATGAGGGCACCTTCCTTCCTTAGCATACAAATCCAGAAAACTTACTGACACAGAACAACGCTACCCCATACACAATAATGAGTTAGTGACAATTGTACACTGCGTCAAGAAGTGATGATGTTACCTGGAAGGGGCTACCTTTATACCCTGGGTCCTGATAGACCACAAGTTTCTTTGGTACTTCAATACTCAGTCACACCTGATCCAGCGCCAAACAGGGTGGGTCAAGAGCCTGTCCCCATATTGACTCTGCATAGAGTGCAAGCCTGATAAAGAGCTCATCACAGCAATTCCCTCTCCAGACTGTATATAGTGTCTATCATGGGAGATGATAGGTTGGACCCAGATTGGCCCATGCTTTACCTGCGCCCTGAAGCCACCTGTTACAAGGGGCTTAACTCCATACCCAATCCAAGTTGAAGGAAAACAAGCTTCAGTTCACCACTGATTCTGGCAACATCTGCCGTTGGGCAGAGACAGGGGAGAAAACACCTTACATGTCCACCACCCAATGGGGAGATACCATACTGCATTACAACTGCACCCTGGGCCATATCAGAGGATTTAACCTCTTTGAGATCATGAAGCTCAAGGTTTGGTGGTCTTGCATGTGCCAGGACATCCTAGACCTCCTCATAACATGTGTATTGTGTGAAAAGAACATGTCTAAACCTGCTTCACCCAAGTCAGTCCTATCAATCAAAGCCATGGAACCCTTCAAACAATGGGCCCTTGATATTGTTGGACCCCTACCTTAGGACAAGTTGGGCAAGAAGTACATATTAAAGCTATTGACTACTTCATTTGCTGGCCAGTGGCATGGGCAACCACTAATCACACTGCCATAACCATTACACACTTCATTGGCAAGGAAATTGTGGCATGCTTTGGCTGCCCCAAGCGTCTCATCACCAATGGGGGACTGGAGCTTGTAGGTAACACTATGAAATCATACTGTGTCAAGAATGCCCTCCAACAAGTGGTCACTACCCCATATCTCCTTCAAGCCAACAGGTGTATAGAACGCCTAAATGGCTCCCTTGTTCAGTTAATTGCCAAGCTCTCTCAGGAACATCCCAACACTGCCTGAACCAAACACCTTCTCACTGCCCTGCTCATATTGCAAGCTAGGGTCAACCATGGTACATGCTTCAGTCCCAGCGCTCTAGCTTTTGAGACCCCTGATGGTTTGACTGGAATAGAGGAGGGGAAGTTACGGTCCACAGTTTCAATGAAGCATCCCCTTAACCCCACCCCCTTGTTAATCCAGTGGTGTGTCAAGGCCTGCAACATCAAACAAGAGTGGATCAAGAGAGCAACTAAATACCTCCAGGAAAGATACGCTGTAGGTGACCCTGTCTTTGCCCTCAATCCCAATTCCGCCAAACTCAAACCCAATCACTCCATCCCCTTCAAGATAGCTGCTCTCTTAATAACCACACCTATCAACTTGAAGACGCCCAAGGAAACACTAAAATTCTTCATCATGATTGCTTGTGCCCCTGCTGTGCTGTCTCTGCACAAAAACTCTTTGTGCACACCTTTCCAGACCTTCAACAGGTTTGAATTCTGGTTTTTGACAACAAACAGTGGGCAGGAGGTATTGCACCCATGATTACTTCATGTCTTCTAATGTATCTCACAATACACAGGGGGCGCTCAATGAGTTGCCCCATGTTGTGACAAACAGTATGGATCAAGTTAAGCACAATGTCAAATTGTGGGCACTATCTCCTAGTTAGGGATTTTTCCAAATTGACAAACTGATCCCTTGCTCAAGTTATTCCTGGTTCAAACCTTATGTCAAACCTGCCACAGTGCCACCCCCTGGTAGACTTGTGGCTTCCCACTATGGTATATTAATTACAATATTCTCCAGGAAACAACATCTTATTCCTATTCTTGTCTTTTCTAATTGGACTGTTGTCTTCCCCAATCTAAATACTGAACTATAATTGGTTCATTTGCAGCAATTGAGCTAAAAATATCTCTTTAATCCTTTGATTCTTGGCTTAATTAGTTTTTTAAGCCAATTATTTAAAAAACAATTCAGTCTCCCATTAGCCAATTTAAATAACTTCATCTATATTGTCTTATTATCTTATTACTTGGCTGTAGTGAAGATTCATTCAACAGGCTCTATAATTACATTGAAGATGATTCTTTTAATGGCCTCTCCCAGTTCAGTCAAGTCACTTATTCCTCTTGGATATATTGAATGTCATAAAAATTGACATTCAATAGCATTTTCTATACTTTCATATATTTTTTTGAGTTTATTTTCCAAGAGCTTTAAATAATATGATACTTTAGCAAAGGCTGTTTGTTTGTTAATAGTTATCATGCTAATTTTAATGTAATTTATTGGTTTCAGCTTCTGTCAGCTGGCCCAATAGTTAATGGCCTCTAGTCCAAATTTATAGGGTTACTAAAGCAACATTATTATAATGTTAAGCAATTAGAAAGGTCAGATTCAGAGAATATATGGGGATTGTTAGTTATTTATCCTTTGAAAGTAGACTGATATTCTCTAAAATCATGGACACAGAAGGCTGATAGTGGCTCATTCTTCTGGATATTCCAACCTCAAGTTGGAAGATATCTACTCTCCATTCTTTTTATTCAGTCAATTAGATTTATCACAATTGATTTTAATCAATATTGAAGAAAAATTCTACTTTTAGAGTCTGTAAAGTTACTCCCCCCTTTTGTCCCTGGATAGGACAATCTTCCTTTGATTCACAAAGAAATCCACTCAAAATTCATCTAACTCTCTTAATTCCCTTGAGAATTTAGCTCACACAATTGACAAGAGATTTTTATTGGCATACCCCTCTCAGGTGGTAACCACTGATGCGTTTATTTTGTTCCTACTTGGGAAGAATCCCTTATTAGTTTGGACTACTTGTTGGCTTGGTTTTGCCCCCATTTAAAACAGATGAAGTGTAACCAATCAGTGTGAACTTCTCCCAAGCTGTCAAAATCCACTCAAGCTGAATTCAATGATGCACTAAAGCATCCTATAAGCATTGGCTAATCAGAAGTCAAGTTAGAAATTACTGAGAAACATTTCAATTCACTTGAATCCCCCTTGCAAAAGATTTCCCCTGGCCAACAAGATCTATTGTCTGGGCCAGGTGACCTTTTAAATTCAAATCCTATTCTTTAAAGCAAGACAGGGGACTTTTAGTCCCTGCTTGCTCATTCTCATCAATTAAAAGTTTATCTTTTACAAATACAAATTTTTGGAATTTGGGTCTTTTTTTATCCCTTGTTCCTTTATAGTTGTTAGTAGAAGTTTTGGACTTCCCTTACCTTATATGTTGCTCCCTGGCTTCTGGTGTCTCTTCCAAAGCTCCTAGAGTTAACATTAGTAATAGTGTTAAGGCTTACATCTTTTTTTCCAAATCTTGTGTTCAAACTTAAAAGTTAGTATTGAAAGCCTTATATATCTTTACTTTAAGTTTGAAATTGTTGAGTTTTTGCTCTGCTCTTGGTTTAAAATTACTTTAGACTATGTAAAGACTCTCCCTTTTTTCTACTGCTTAAATCAGGGTTTGAAGTCTTTCTTGTCATACAGTCTCAAAAGATACCCCTGTTTTTCTTGGCAATAATTGGTTGGCTTCAACTTTCCCCCCAAACAGTCCCCAATTTTTCTGGTACCCACAAAAATGTTGGACCCCTTGTTTAAATTTGTGGTATTTACTCTGGCTCCTGTATTGGTGATAATTTGGTCCACCTCCTCAGATCTCTTGGGACATTTATCTTCTTTGTTCCACTATGTGGGGGCAATCCCATTCATCTCCTACATCTGCTTGAGAATCTCCCTGGCTGTGCCCAAGACCTGTTTGCTACCAGCAGAAATCTTTTCAAAAGCCTCACCTGTGATGATCTTGAGTTGCCTCCTCCTGATTCTGACCTTGCAGCCCTCTTGAGAGGAGATGTTATTGTGGTTCCTCCTCCCTTGGAGGTCAAGTTCTCTATCCCAAAAGCAAAATATACCCTCAGGAGCTCACCCCCAGGTTTACCCCCTGGTTGCTTGATGGGATGGTTCTGATGGGTTTAGACTCCTACTTTCCCCAGTTGTCTCCTGTACCCTCTCTCTGGACGCCTGTACAAGCAGTCATACCAGTTTTACACTGGATGGTGTCCTGGTGGGTTTTCTCTCCGGGATGGGAGCCAAACTTGGTCAGTTTAGCCCCCCTCTCTCACAGAGCCATCTACCTTATCCAAATCTATCAAAAAATTGACAACAGTGGCCATGTTGACACTTTTAATGATGACACTATAGTAAAGTGACAACCCGGTTTTACTTAGTGTTGTTTCCTGGATGTTGACACTTTTTTAATTAACAAAACACTTTACTGTGAACATTTTTAATATAAATTTTTTTAAAATACCTCATTATACTAAAATGACCTGAGAGACTTCAAAAATTTAATAAAAAATTACTATAAGTAATAAGAATAAGGAGATATAAACAACTAGTTTTCAGTTTACTATGTAAATTACACTCTTTATTATAAAATTAATTTTTATTCCCATAAAAAATAAAATTCCAATGAACCAAAAATAAAGATATTTAATATATCATAATAACTACAAAATATAAGAGAATTATAATTTTAATTTATTATACTTTATATAAGCATAACTGAAAATATTTCATAGCTTAAAGATAAATTAACAAAATATAAGATATTTCTTACTAAACCACATTGAAACTGTATCTGAAACTTACCATTTATACCTAAAAAGATTAGTACTATCCAAAAAAAATAAAAATAAAATTAAAAGTTTAAAAGTAAAAAATATATAGGCAAAGCAAAGCAAGGTTTATTGAGCTAGTTAAAACCAGCAAGAGCAGTGGCAATGTCCTCAAGGTACTTCTTGATCTCCGCCATCTTGTACTTCTTCTTCATCAACTTCTGAATGTCCTCCTGATAGTCCTGGTCCTTGGACTTTTGCTTCTTGGGGGCCGCCTGGTTGTCCAGGTTGCAAAACTTGGAGACAGTCCAGGCCTGCTCCTCCTGTAGCTTCTTAAAGAACTTGTTATATTTGGGGTTGGTCCCAAACTTCACCTTGAGGTGCTTGTGCCAAACCTCAAGGATAGAGGTGGTCTTTATTTCCCCCTTGAGGCAGGCGCCCTGGCAATTCCAAGGGGCAGTAACCCTGCTCTTACCTCTCTGGACAGTCACCTTCTTGCTCACACATTGGTGCTCAAAGTAATACAAGTAACCTTTGAAGATGGTGGAGTGCTTCTTGATGTAAGCGTCCTCCAGGAGGGCCTCAAAGCCAATCCCAGTATGCTCTGGGCGCAAAAAAGCCAAGGCAGCAAACTGAGTCAAGGCAAAGCAGCACTTCCCCTTATCATTGTTAAGATACTTCTCAAAAAGTTCCTTCTCACTCTTGAGATTCTTGATGAGGGCCTGCCTAAAATGGAAGAAGAAGCCCTGGATTTCTCCATTGAAGGTGGCCTCAAAGACTCTGAACTGAGCTTGCTCAAAGTCCATAATGATAACCTTTGGCCCAAGTGAGCGTGCATGAGCTAGCTGCTCAGCGGCTAGGGTTGACTCATCCTTCTCAGCAAAGGAGGGATTTGCCCTTGTGGCGTGAGTGGGAGGGGGGAGCTGGTTGGTGGGAAGGGAGCTCAAAGAATCCTGGACAATCTTGAAGGCTCTGTTGTAGACTTCAGTTTTAGCACCAGGAAGGAGAAAAAACACAAGAGGGATAACCTGGTCATTAAACTGCCCATGCAGGACTCAAAGCTGCTTAAAGAGAGAGGGGCAAGTAGCAAATGTGCCGTAGCACAGCCAGGCAGTAGCAGTATTGAGCTTCTCCAGGTTTTGGGTTGTGGCTTAGGCTATAATACTATCCTCCACTTCCTGCCCATTGTCATGGAGCAGGAACATCTCTCTGTCCTCAGTTTTTTAGGGTATCTGTGAGGACCAGGTCTTCAATGGTGGTGGCACTCTTGGCCAGGGGGTTTGAGGCTTGGCGCCTATCACTCACAAACTTGACCAGCTGGGTATGGGTAGGGATCCTCTTGAGGTTGGTGAGGGAGAAGAAATTGCACACAAGCACAGCAGGCTGGGTTGGGGAAAGTTCCTTTGATGTGGGCATGACCTGCACCAGATACCATTTGAGAAGGCAGGCAATGGTTGTGTTTGACATGATGCAGGTATGCTCACCCTTGATGGTCTGTACCAGGTCCCAGCTCTCAGTATTGAGCTGCACTGGGCAGGAGCAGTCTTCCAGGTATAGTGCCGGCTCTTGAAGCCCTGGTTGGCATTGTTAAAAGAGAAAATATAACTATTGGCTACCATGGCTGGCCCACCCTTTACGCTCACAATAGGAAAATACTTAGGCAAGGAAGAGAGAAACTTAAATTTGCCATCAATATTGCAGATGTTGTGGGCCAACAGAGGGTCCCAGGGTCCATCAAGAGCATGGCAAAAGCCATGGAAGTAGTTGGACCAGGGCTTAGAGTCATCCCCTGATGAACTGGAAGGAGGGGAGGTTGGTGGGGGGAAGCAGAAGGGGGCTTATTGTGGTGCTCCTCATGTGCAGGAGACTTATCCTTGGGTGGGATCTTTTTTCCTTGTTGACGCTTCTTGGTTGGCTCCTTGTCAGAAGCCAAGTTGTAAAAACTGTGGTCCATAAGGGAACCATCAGATTCCTCTCCCCCAGTGGAGTGAGTAGGGCTCTTCTCAGGAGAGGGCTTTGGGGATGGTTTTGGAGTGGCCTTCTTTGATGAGACAGGCTTTTTTGGTGGGTTTGGTTGGCTTTGAAGAACGCTTGGTTCCTTTGGGCTGCTTAGAGGTATTTTTGTCCTAAAATAATAAGTAAAAGGGTTTAAAATAAAGAAATGTATGTAAAAAAGAAACAAAGAAACTTAAAAAGCATGATATATAAAAAGTAAATCTTAGATGGTTTTTATTGGCATGTAAAAGTTAAAAAATACTTGTATAGTTTTTATTTTATTATATTTTTAAATAACATGTTAAAATTTAAGAGAAATATGTAAAAGTACTGTTTATATTTAGATTTTATTTTAAAAATTAAAAAATATAGAAGAGAAAAGTTAAAAATACAACATATCAAAAAATGAGAAGTTTTTATTATGTAAAACATAAAGCTTTATATGTGAGAACTGAAAAGCGTTGACATTATGAGTGACAATTAGTAAAAAAAGCTGCATTCTCACTGTCAATTACAAAAATTGTAGACATTATTTTTGACAACATTGTCACTGTCAACATTTTTTTAAAAATTTACTATATTTTTTCATAGTACGCTTAATTAAATTTATGCGGGCTAGCAAAAATCAACTGTTTTCTGTGTGTTTTTGTTCACATATAAAAATTAAAAAAAACATATGAAAATAAGTAAAAAAATTATCAAAGCTATTTATTTCTTTATTAAAAATAATATTTGGGTAGTGGTAATATGATATTTTACCATTGTGTATATGTGAAGTTGTTAAGAAGTTGTTGGTAGATAATGAAAAGGGTAAAGTGTTGACAACGTCATTTACAACATTCTTTATATGAGGTGACATATTAATTTAGGCTTAATTTTGCCACTCTAATTGATAGGACACGCCATTTCAAAAACAGCATCTTTAAAAACGCCATCTTGAAATACGCTATCTCAATTTTTAGCTATCTCAATTTTATAGTAAAAATGCCATTTTGATTTATAGCATTTTGACTAAGAAAAAAACGGTTTTAAAATTTTAGATTTTTTGAACTCCAAAAATTACCCAAAATATTCCCAAAAAATAAAATTCAAAAAAACATTTCTAGGCTTAAAAAGCCTGAGAATTTCAAATCTGTAATAAAAAATGGGGTCAATTGGTAGCAGCATAGTTGTGTAAAGCCCAAAAGTTAAAATAATCCCAAAAACAAATATTTTAATATATTTTAACTACAAACTATACTTTAAAATAAGCATAGAATTTTACCAAATACCAAAAAATTTAAAGAATGGTAAAATCAAAGGGAATAAGAGAGAAGATAAAGTAGTATTTATTGGAAATAGACTCAAACATTAGTAGAAAGAGCAACTGAGATGGCTTGAAGATGCTCAAGCTTGCTATCCTTGGGATAGCAGACAAGGACCACCTTGCTGATTTCAGTGTACTTTTTCACTGCTTTGGTCTGCTTGGGGGGTTGCCTTTGATATTCATACCAGTCTTGAAGAGGCAGGAAGAGATGGCCTGCTGGGTTTTTAAACGGACCATGATCTTATTGAATTTGGGCTTATGAACCCTAACCCTTGTAGCAAAGTGGCTATGCCACCCTTCAAGGGAAGAGGTGGTCTTGATGAGGCCGTCTTTGACCTGCTTGAAACAGTTCCAGGTGATTGAGTCACTGCCTTTTCTAATGTGGCGTGCTCCCTGAAACACTCCAACCCATTGAGTTTTGAAATACTCAATGAACGGAGCAAAGGCTGCCTGGTTGGCTGGATATAAGGATGGCAGAGGAGGGCATCATAAAAGGCATTGGTCTCCTCCTTTTGCACAAGGACAAGGGCAGCAAAGCAATTAAAAACATCCTTTGCTTCTTTGGTGCCTTCAGAGTTAACCAGCTCATAGAGATCAGAGCACTATTGGAGGCGGCGACAGAGTGCCTGCTGGAAGTGGAAGTAGCATCCCTGAGGGGAGCTCTTAAAGACTCAAATGAAGGTATTTTCCTGAGCCTGTCCAAAATCCACTACCAGATATTCATGGTAGGCAAGGCTTTCTGGCTTCTTTTGGGGGTTGGGGTGGGAGTGTCTTCTTCTTGAGAGATGGATTTTTTCTTGCTCCCTCTAGTCTCCTTGGGCTCCCCTTGAATAATTTGGGAGGATTTCATCCAGTTTGGCCTTTAAAATCATGAGTGCCTGGACATATGTTTCCTGCTTCTTGTTGGGAAGGGAAAAAAGATAAGGGAAAGAACTAGATTACCAACCTGCTCATGGATATTCCAAAACTGGCTGAAGAGCTTTGGGCAGGTTGAGAAATTTCCATCTGCAAGCCAGGTCTTGCACTTGAGGAGTGTTGCAACTGAGTTTCCAGCCTTGCCTTCTAACGTATCTTACAGTAAACAGGGGGCACTCAATGAGCCGCCCCTTGACGTATCTAACATTATGGATTAATCTGATGGCAATATCAAATGGCAGGTACTTCATCCTAATTAGGAGCACTACCAATTCAACTTGCTGATCCCTGCACAAGTTATCTCTTGGCTCTAAACCTTACATGGAACTTCCCACTATGCCACCCCCTTGTGGCCTTGTGGCTTTCCCCATATAGTATATTAATCACAATATTCCACAATAAATGATACCTTATTCTTATTGTTCTGTCCTTTCTATTGGACTGTTGTCTTCCCCAATTCCAAATACTGAATTCTCATTGGTTCAGTTGCAACAGTGGTAGCAGCAGCAGGTTTACGGCCTACCTAAAACAAAATTCCCCCAAGAAAGGACAGAGTACTGGCCCTATGGCTACTCCCCAACAAGAGACCTTCTTGCCAATCCCTGAGGGGGATATCCCTGATGGGTACGTCATCTAATAAGGCCAGCTAGTTCTCACCAGCGTGTACAATTGGCTCTGCCTCAGGCAGCGTGATGCCAGAGCCACCCTGCCCCAGTCAGACCTTTCCCAGCACATGCTCAACCTTCAGCCAGAATCCTTTGCTGGTGGCATAGAGGAAGTCAACATTGTCAGTTGGCTCCAATCTAATGAAACCTGCCTTCACATCTGTCAGGTCCCTGAGCCCATGTGGATTGCCACTGCGTCTGGCCGCCTCACAGGGCCTGCCACTGTGTGGTTCACCAACTGGGCCAGCCAGGAACTTGACGTTACCTGGGTGGCATTCCAAGACACTGCCAAGTCCCGCTATAGAGAAACTTTCTCCCCCATTGTTGTGGGGACCCCTCTTCTAGCAATCAATCAAACTGGTTCCGTTCCTGAGTACCTTGCCGCCTGGCAACAAGCTCTTGCTGCCGCCCCCAAAGCTGTGACCAACAGAAATGCAATGCTACTCACTCTCATCATCAATGGGTTAAAACCCCATATCTGTAAGTGGGTCCCTGTAGGTTGCTGCACCTCCATTGATGACTGCTATAAGGCCATTGTGGAGGCTAACAATCAGGCCTCAATGGGCTTCTGCCATACCAGTGACGCACCATCCCAACCATGTACCACACCTGGCAATGATCACACTTCAAGTAGGCCAATGCCAGCCCTGTCAGCAGGATAATGGGACTAAACGCTCCTGCAAGGGAGAGCTCCAGCTAGCGCAGGTCAAGGATCAGGGAAAAGACTGGGGGTTGTAGCAACAAGAGGCCTTGCAACCCCACCTGACCCATCCTCTCAATCCCTGCTTGCAAAAAATCCCTGCAATTACAACATTTACAAGGTTAAAAGCCTGGACGTCTTTCAAGTTCACAGTGACAACCTTGTATTGCAAGCAAGCCACTCCTCAAATAAAGTAACACACTTGCCCTATCCCTTCTGTTTCTGTGGGAACACCCACAAATTACTGGTAGATACTGGGGCCAACCACACTATGGTGGACCAGGCGTTTGCCAACACTCAACAATTAGACCAAGTGCCCAGCAGGTTCAAAGCAGTACAAGTAGCTGACTCCCGCAGAGTTGCCATCACCCACAAGACGGTACCCTTCTCTGTGAGAATGGGGAACGTCCAGGTTAAGCTCTCTGGACCAATCATGGCAGGGCTCAGCCACAACGTAATTGCTGGTCTTGACTGGCTTTGGCAAAACTGTCCCTACATTGATTGGGATACCTCTAGTCATCACCCTCAACAGAAATGGGGTGGGGTTCCAGATTTACCCTGTGGAAATGAGCAAGCTACTCCATGATACTGTGTTTGTCAGAATAACAGAGACAGGCTTGTACAATTTCAAGGGGGGGAAACTAGACTTTAACCAATGCTCAGTCAAAGTTATCTGCGCTGAACCATCTGCGGTCCCTCCCTTGACCTCCTCACCACCACCAGTGCTTGCTGCACTCCTTGAGGAGTACAAGGACGTATTCAGTGAGACACTTGAACAACTACCTCCTCCCTGGGAAATCCAGCACGCTGTACAACTTCAAGGGTTGTTACCTAAAGCACAACCATTATACTGTCTCACACCAAAGGAAGATGAAACCCTCCGCCAGCACCTTGTGGACGCGCTTGATAAGGGCTTCATTTGCCCCTTGCTCTCTCCATATGGGGCAGCTGTCTTCTTTGTAGCTAAGAAGGACAGGTTCCTTTGCCTGGTCACAGACTACTGCGCCCTAAATGAAGTGACAGTTAAGAACAAGTACCCCCTACCGCTGATTGACAACCTGTTTGATACACTTGCAGGTGCAAAGGTCTTTAGCAAGATTGATCTCACTGCAGGGTACAACCAGGTCCTCATTGCACCAGGGGATGAGGCAAAAACTTCCTTCTGCACGCGCTACAGGTTGTTTGAGTGTCGTGTCATGAACTTTGGAATGACCAACGCTCCTTCCACCTTTGCCATGTTGATGAACAAAGCATTTGAGGAATTGATTGGAAAATGTGTGGTTGTGTACCTTGACAACAATATTGTCTTCAGTCAAGATCAAACCACACACCTCCAACACCTCTGTGCTGTCCTTGACACCCTTTGGAAAAACCAGCTAAAAGCTAAACCCTCCAAATGCAAGTTTCTCAAGTTGGAGCTGTTATCCCTTGGGCACACCATCTCTGCCCAAGGGATAAAGCCCAACCCTGCCAAAATCAAGGCAATCACCAGCATGCCGCCCCCCACTGATGTGGGCCAGGTGCAGACATTCTTAGGCATGGTTGCCTATGTGTGCAAGTTCATTCCCAATTGTGGGGAACTAATTGCACCCCTCACTGAGCTCCTCAATACCAAACAGCGCTTCCATTGGACCCCTGTCAGAGATCAAGCCTTTGAGACGTTGAAGCAAAGGCTCACAACAGCACCAGTACTACAGTTCCCCAATCAAAACCGGCAGTATGAACTCAAGACTGATGCCTCTGACAGGGCCATAGGGGGCGTGCTAAGGGTAGAAACTGACAATGGCATCTTCCTCCCTGTGGCATATAAGTCCAGGAAACTTACTGACTCAGAACAACGCTACCCCATCCATGATAAAGAGTTGGCAGCCATTGTACACTGCGTTGAGAAGTGGTGCTGTTACTTGGAAGGAGCTACCTTCCCACCCTGCGTCCTGACGGACCACAAGTTGCTCCAGTACTTCAACACGCAGTCCCACTTGACATGCTGCCAAGCAAAGATGGGTTGAGCGTCTATCCCCCTACCAGTTGCACATCAAGTACAAGCCTGGAAAGGAACTTGTCACAGCTGACGCCCTTTTGCAACTTTATGTAGCGTCCATCACTGGGGACAATGGTTTGGATCCAGATTGGCCCATGCTCTACCTCTGCCCTGAGGCGACTTGCTACAAGGGCCCTAAATTGGTCACCATCTCTAAATTGAAGGACAATAAAAGTCAGTTCACCACCAATGCTGGCAACGTCTTCCTGCCAGGCAGAGACAGGTGAGAAGACGCCTTACGTTCCCACCACACAGCAAGGGGACACAATCTTGCACTACCACCAAACCCTGGGTCACATCAGAGGGCGCAACCTCTTTAAGATTATGAAACAGAAGGTTTGGTGGCCGCACATGTGTCAAGACATCTTAGACCTCCTCAAAACGTGTGTGTTGTGCAAAAAGAACACGTCCAAACCTGCACCCCCAAGTCTGTCTTGCCCATCAAGGCCATGGAACCCTTTGAGCAGTGGGCCCTTGACATTGTGAGGCCACTCCCCAAAGACAGACTGGGCAAGAAGTACATTATCACTATCATCAACTATTTAATTTGCTGGCCAGTGGCCTGGGCAACAACCAACCACACCGCCACCACCATCACCTGCTTTATTGGCAAGGAAATTGTGGCTTGCTTTGGGCAACCCAAATGTCTCATCACAGATGGCGGTCCCAAACTTGTTGGGCATGTCATGAAGGCATACTGTGCTAAGAATGCGCTCCAACGTGTAGTTACAACCCCCTACCATCTCTCAAGCCAATGAATGTGTGGAATGGTTAAATGGCTCACTGGTTCAATTGATTGCCAAGCTCTCACAAGAGAACACTAACACTGCATGGACTGAACACCTGCCCACCGCTCTACTAATCCTGCAAGCAAGAATCAACAGGGGCACAAGGTTTAGCCCCAGTATCCTGGCCTTTGGGACACCCAACAGTCTGACAGGGGTTGAACAGGGAAAACTACGGTCCAAGGTTCCTGACAAGCCTCTCCTAGTAACAACTCCATCCCTAGACCAATGGTGTGCCAAAGCCCAGGAGATCAAACACAAGTAGATTGCAGGAGGGACAAAGCACCTCAAAGCTAGATACGACTGTAGGTGACCCCGTCTACACCCTCAATCCCAACTCTGCCAAGTTGGAACCCAACCACCTAGGGCCCTTCAAGATAGCTACAGTCTATGACAATCACACTTATCAACTTAAAGATGCCCAAGGAAACACCAAGAAGCTTCACCATGATTGCTTGCACTCCTGCTGCACCATCCCCACACAAAAGTTGTTTGTGCAGACCTTCCCAGACCTTCTGCAGACTCTGGTCTTGGTGTCTGACAACAATCAGGGGGCAAGGGGGGTGTTGCAACCAAGTTTCCAGCCTTGTCTACTAACTTATCTTACAATACACAGGGGGTGCTCAATGAGCTGCCCCTTGACGTATCTAACATTATGGATTAATCTGATGGCAATATCAAATGGTGGGTACTTCATCCTAATTAGGAGCGCTACCAATTTGACTTGCTGATCCCTGCACAAGTTATTCCTCGGCTCCAAACCTTACATGGAACTTCCCACTATGCCACCCCCTTGTGGCCTTGTGGCTTTCTGCATATAGTATATTAATCACAATATTCCACAATAAACAATACCTTATTCTTATTATTCTGTCCTTTCTATTGGACTGTTGTCTTCCCCAATTCTAAATACTGAATCCTCATTGGTTCAGTTGCAACAGGAGGTTGCGCAGATCCTGGCTTGTTGCAAAGCAGATGATACACTCTGGGGCATGTTGACCATTATCATAAAGAAGGAATCTCTCCTCATGGCAAGATATTTTTTGCTCCTCAGTAATGATAAATTGGTCAATGGAGCTTGCACTGACGCCTTCAGTGCTCAGAGCATATCTCTGATCAGTGAAATATCTCTGTAATTTTGAGGCGCCAACAACAGTTGCTAGTTGGATATCATTTAAATTAAGGATCACATTGTTGACAACCTCAGTTGCAGTTTGATCCTTTGTGGTTGGGATCACCTGGCAAAGAAACCAGCAGATAAGTTGATAGAGAGGGTCAAAAGGCTTGGCGCAGTTATGGTTAACAGTTAGGGCTTTGAATCTTGTAAACCCATAGTGGTGAGCCTTGCAGGGCAGCCAACGTTATCACATTTGAAGTGATGTTGGCAGATGAGTTTCTTCTTTTCATTATAGCTGAAGCTGTAACCCTTGTAGACAAAGCCAGCACCCCCTTTCTTAGTCATAATTGGATAGCTGATAAGGTACATTGTTGGCACAGCAAAGGTGCCATTTTGGTTGCATACATTATGGATGGATTTAAGATCCCATAGCTCAATTGGCTCATCTGCAGGAACACCAGGCTCAGGCTCCTGCTCCTCTTCATCCTCAGGCTCTGAAGTGGGGTCAGAATGGCAATTGAAGTTGAACAACTTCTCTTGAGGATCAGAGGGGGAGTAAACAAATGGAGAGTGAGGAGGGGTAGGACTGTTTCCCTCTTGTTCAGGTGATGAAGTTGGGGTCTTGGGGGAGCTTTGGCCTTATAAGGCTGCTTCTTTGGGGTTGTATTGGCCTTTTTGGCCTTGGGCAGAGTGATTTTGGACTTTGAGGCCTTGGAGGCCTCGGGCGCAGCTTTGGCAGTTGACTTGGGAGGCATCTAAAAGTGAATTAGCATCAAAATATGATCAACTTGGGGGTTGTTTTTAAAGAGAAAAATGAGAATGTTTTTAATATAAAAGTATCAATTTTTTTACATAGAATTGTAGAGGAAATCAAAAAATATATACTATCATAATTTAAATGTTTTTATTTTGTAAAAATAATTTTTTTATTAGTAACACAAGTATGCAAAACTTTTAGTTTTGACTGAAAACTTGCAGTTGAAATGGTGTTTTTGAAGTGACGTAATCAAGGTGCCGTAGCTCAAAAACATAGTGTTTTTGACCATTTTTTATATTAAATTAACAAATTTTTGGTGGAGCTACCTCAACTGGGCCAAAGAGTTAACCTTAAATTTCTCAAAAATTAGCTTAGCAACTGGGGTTAAAAAGTATCCAGTTGTTTAGAAGAGGCCAAAAAATATATATTTGCAAAGTTTTATATGTTTTCTTACATTTTCAATACTATGATAATTGACGTGAAACTATACTTTTGAAAAGTGGAAAGCAGGAATTGTGGTGGGGGAATTGGTATGGCGTAGCCTGGCGTCATAGGTAATTTCCCCTTATTTTCCCCTATTTATTGTGCACATCAAATCAATTGGGTGATATGAAACTTGGTAGAATTCTAAGTGACGTAAACTGAAATGGCGTAATCACCCCCTTCCATATTAAAATCACTATTAAAATATTTTATTGAGAAAACCCTTATCAATGTATTCATGTATAATAAAGCTATAAATTGCATATAACAAAACTGGAGTTTTTACCCAGCAATGACAATCATAAGAAGGACTATCATAGTGGCGTCTATTTAGATTGTTCTTAGTATAAGTGTCTTATATTAATACTATAGGAACATCTTCTGGAACTATACAGCAGACTTTGTTTTAGTTCTGGTATTAGCTTATTTTAGTTTAATATAAATAGTGTGATTCAAAATGAGGTAAATTCAAGATGGCGTAAACACACCCCACACTAAGTGATTTCATATGTAAATAAAGTTAGTGAAATAAGATTTAATTAATCTGACTTGAAGTGACAGAATTGAGATGGCGTAAATTCAAGATGCCGCATTATAAAGGTATATGTAAATTTTAACTATTTTATTGTTTATTTTATTTTTTTGTGATTTAAAATCACTAACACAAAAAATTACATCTCAAATTAAATTCAAGATAGCTATTTTTGAGATGCTGTTTTTGAAATGGCGTCTCCTACCCTCTAATTTGCTTATCTCCACCCTGGCAGATGATCACAAGCAAATAAACAACATTTACGAGTGTCAACATTATTTTTAATAATAAATTCTATAGTAACTTACATAGTAACTCATGCTAAAATTATTGGATTGTTGTTAGCCACCAATCCACATAATATATTAAAGCCGGAATAAGTGTCACATATATATTTATAAGATGAATATTTCAACAATCAAATGAATGGGCACTGTCTTTTTCAATATAATAATTCAATAAAAAAAATTTAATGTGCACTTAATTTTTTATTGTAGATATTTCAGCTTTGTTATTAAAAATAAGTTATACTTAAAAAGTGTCAACATTGTCACTTTTACGTTGTGAAAACAAATAAAAAATAAACTAATTTTTATTAGTAAAAGTAAAGGAGAAATCTGGTTAAATTGAGTTTTTTATTAAGCTTAATATTAAATTGTGTTGAGATGGCCACAATTTTGTCGTGTTTTCTGGGTTTGCACCCCTGAACACTTTAAAAAAAGAACTAAGCTAGTGCAACTAGCAAAAAACATAGGAGACTTAGAGTTTTGAGTTGACATGAGCGCTGTTGCCACAAAATCAAGGCTTCAATTCTATTTGTGTTGATGGATAAGGTATCAGCAGAGTCTAGTCCAGGATTCAGACTAAAGGAAGGATAATCCAGTAAACTCATAGTAATCATATTTACTCAAAGCTGTTATTTTTAAATAAAGTTAACACAAATTTTTATTAAAAAAGGCTCTTACTCTATAAAATATCAATGCAATATTATTTAGTACTTCATAATTTGAACTATATTTTACTAAGTTGATTGCTAAATTTTTAAATTCAATCATTGAAATTATTTTTGGGGCTCTTTATTTTTACCAATAAATAAAAAGGTATAAATTCTGAAAACTTTAATGCACAATTACAATTTAATTAGATTTTTAACTTACTTTTAAATGACAATAATTGTTTTCTTGTTTGGAAGATAATTTTAAAACATTATATATGCCAACCAAAAACTAAATGATAATTAGAAAATCAAATCAGAATTTTATTTTAAATCTATTTATTTTATTTCCTTAAAAATTTATCTGATTGGCTAGTTTTTATGACTGATGTTCTATTTTGATTTTATATGATGTTTAAAAATTAAAATTTATTTATTTCTTCATTTATTAAATTTATGAGCCAATCAAAAACCACTCTTTTTATATTTATTAATAAATAAAATATTGTTTCTTTTATATAATATATAATACAATTAGAAAAATGTTTCCCAAATTATTCAAAAGATTATTTTTGCTTTTTAATTTCTGATGTTATAATATTATCTTATCATTTTATAACTAGCTTCATTAAATATAGGGATGCAATAAGCAAAGTGAAAATAAAAATATCAAATTATTTCTATAAAATTAATTAAATAACATAGATAATGGTGATAATTAAATCTTAGACTCATAAAATAGTAATAATTCTGCAAAAATTATGATAGCTTTTCTTTTTTAAATCTGCATTACTGAAAAAATAGGTTTTATTCTTGAATTTTTAAGCCTTTGTGTCAAAAGCTTATTACAGCTATATTTTATTAATTAAATGTACATCGATATTTTTAACATTAGTCTTAATAAATAATTAAATTGATTATTTAATTTAATTTCATTAAATAATTAAAAATTGAATAACCCTATAAAAGTTAAGGCTACTCCAAAATGAATTATACTCAATAACATGAAACTCCTTTTTATAACCGATCTTGAAGAGCCTAATAGCAAAAGAGTTGAACTCAATATTAAATTTGAAATTAAAAAAGTTATTGACCATATTGAAGATTCTATAAAAAAATATTCTGTCTTCTTTCCCAATGGTTCTATGAATATTGAATTTTATCTTGATGGGTATTTAATGGGAAAACCCTAATAAATTTTGTTTGAGTAATGAATACATAAAGGAGTTAGGTGAATTTCTCCTTGAAAGATTTCTAGCAATGGTAATAGATAAAAACTCAACTCATTTTTAAGAAAAGCTTTTCTGTTAAACTAACTGAGATAAATGAATCTAGTATAGGTATTTTTACAACAAAGCTAATATAAAGTATTTCTGTTTTATTTAAGAGTTACTTCTTCAATTGAAAAGAATTATATAAAATACAGTTTAAACTCTATTTACATAAGAGTTAGTAAATTTGAAGTGTGTAAGATTTTGTTTTTATGCACTAAAGTTAGCCAAAAATTATAACAATTTATTATGGGACAAGATTATAGAAAAGTTATTTAAAGTTTTGGAAGATGGGTTTCCTGTTGTCTTTAATTTTTCTAAACTAAAGGTAAATTCAAATTAAGTATATTCTTACTCTTTAAAGTTATTTGAAAATCTAATTGAGAATTGGGGGAAAATAGGAAAATCACTTGAAAATATTAATGATTTCTCACAAAATACTCAGCTTAATAACACTCTTCTAAATTTGGTAAGATATTGATAGTTTCTAATTTTAAGAAATCAAAGGGAGGTATTGTTTCAAACTTAATGGGGATTTATTTTTATAAGAATATAAATAAAAGTAGAAAGGTACATTGATACTTTTAAAAATTAATAAAATAGATAAAAATAATTTTAAAGATAAAAGAAATAAGTTTTTTAAATAAGAAAAATCAAATATTTAATTCAACTCCAACCCTTTCATCTCAAGTATATGAAACAGAAAGTACATTAATTACATCAGATACTATAAGCTTTAATGGATCTTTTTAATTGTAAATATTTAAAAAAGTTTACCTTAAATATTATTGTAAATAAAAGCTATACAGTAGTTTTTAAACCTGTTGAGATAAACAAATATTAGTTAATTTAGAACGCACAGGTTCAACCATAAAATAAATTCAACTGAAACCAGTTGAAGGTCAATTTAATCAATAAAGCTTCCAGTTATCTAGAGCCCAAAAACAAAATAGTCAATCACAAAACAAAAAAAAAGTCAAATACTGAATTCCAAAAATGAGACAGTAAATGTGTAGAACCCAAATCTAAAACAAACACAGTCCAGTCACATTCTGAAGCATTCTACATCAATTTTGATTATGAGTGTGTGGCAAATATAATACAAACAGAGAACACATGAGGTTCAGTCACAAAAGTGATGAGCTCAAACACAAAATAACTCATTTTTTTAAAATATTGATTATTTTTAGGATGCAAATTGGGAATAGTGGATTTAAAGAATAAATCCACCAAAATCTATTCAGGGAGCTAAAGCACTATTTTCAATGTATGTGCATCTAAATTTGGGCATTTATGTCTGTGAGAATGTCTCAAAAAGGAGCACAAACTTAAATAAAATTAATTTTCTATGAAATACTTTGCTTTTCTGTTTTTGAATAAATTTTTATTGATTTTTAGTTTACAATGAGTTTCACCAGCAAAATTAACTTTGAAATTGTCAAGGAACAGTACCAGGAGCTACTCCAAGTTTGGGCTGCTTATCAAGAGAGCACAACCACTATGGTTCCTGTATACACACAATTAAATGCAAGCTGTGAGAAGGGTGAGTTGTACATGTCACCAGCCCTATCCACAGGTGGCTTTTCTGATAGCCAATATGGTGCTCCCCAAGACCAGGACTAACCCAAGCCTGTGCCACATTTTGGAGACTGGGCAACTATGGCCCCCTCTAACCCTATCCAATCATTGCTCAAGAATTCAGGCCAATTAAATCTTGCCCTACCTAATCTGGGTCCCCTTATGCCCAATGGGCCCCAAAAACAATGCCTAGTAACCAATGAGGTGATAGAGGAGATTATGAGCCTTAAGCAGAGTGGCATAAATTTTGTGGAATTTTCACCTGTCTTCAATTTGCCAAAGTGGTGGTTAAGCGTGAGTTCCAAGCCCTTTTGAAGAGAGGTGGTACCAAGCTGGCCAAGAAGCCAAAGAAGCAGATCAAGTCCCAGATCAATGAGGTGTATCCTATCATGCTTGAAATCCTCCAGCAGAACCCATACCTCCAATTGAATGAGGTATGCTGCTTACTCAGGCTCCAGGGCATCTCCATTGTCTGTTGCACTGCACAGTAATAGATGCACAGACTTGTGATTAGTGTTCTGATTCTAACCAATTGACCAGCCAATGAGTTAGATGGTGGCTCTGATTTGCCCTACGGCCCTGTAATTAGTGCCATCATTACCTGCTGCCTGTCCTTTATTTTGGACAATGTCATATTTATATCCTATTATAAATTGACATTACAGTTCCTTGATTATGGCATGTTGAGTGAAAAGAACGCTCCCAAGGGCAAAAAGAAGGAACCAGAGGGGAGTGTGATTGGCGCATTCCTTGCTGTTTCCCCAAAAGGGACTGTATTTTACTGGACTACAACCAGTTACACCAATGGTTACTGGTACAGGAAATTCCTCTCCAACCTTCTTGCTACCTGAAGCTTGGCAAATTCCAAATACAGAATATTCCTGAGCCACCAGATGGAGTGCGCTGAAGTGGCCTGTGACAATCCACATGTTTGGTGGTTTGCAGGCGGGGCTAATGTTGGCCAAGCAAAATTTTGGTTGTTTGTTGAAGGAAGAGGCCTAGTAGGTAAAATAGGACTACTAGGGTAAGTAAGGCCTGGCTGATAGGTAACAAAGGACTACCAGAGGCAGATGTTGCCTCCACCCAGCAGAAGATATTGGCTTCTTTGGGCTATAGTTCTTCACCTAGCAGGGAACTGTGGCTGCGGAAGGGTGAAGACTGAAATAGCAAGCAGGAGACTTTGTCTGTCTGGGGGGAGTAGGTTTTGGACCCCTGGCAGGTAACACGGGCTGCCAGGGAGGGGAAGAGCTTTGAGGGCTCTATATACCCTAATACGTTTATAGGAGGTCTGTGAGCAAGCATCCTACCTAACAGACTGGTAGGGTGTCCTTGTTTATGCCCCTATGGGAGCTTTGGGGGAGAACCCAAAGTGAGCATTGGAGGGCATAGATTTGCTCAGAGGTGTCACCAAGGCGGTTTGCTTGGGGAATCAAGCTGCAGAACTTGGTGTGATCAGGCCTCTGGGAAGTAGAGCTGATTACTCTGCAACTGAAAGCCCAGACTTAATCACCTGGGTGAGTAAAGACAACACATAGACATTGATCTATGGTTGAATGGCCTAAGTGAATTGCCACTTGCAAGGGCCCAGTCAAACGCCAGTTCAATTTAGACTTATGCCTGGGTCTACAAGTTCTGGTAATGGGGACTGAGATAAATAACCAAGGTGGTTCACACAATTAACCAAGAAGACTAGCAAGAGGGACTGTTTGATCACAGTGAAGGCTATTTGACAGACTGTTGATTCATATTGAATTGTGGGAACCAATATAGTTCAGTATGCAGAGGGAACTAAGGAGGTTCCTAGTGAGGATTTGTTGAGGAACTGGTTGAGAATAAGCTGAAGGACAAGAAGATTATGATGCAGGACTAGCTGATCATAATGCAGGATGGCTAAAGGACCAGAAGTTTGTGTTGAAGGAGTAATCAGAGGACTTATGAAGTTAATGGACTGATTTCTGGTTAAGCTAAAGAGCTGGAATATGAGCTGTCTGAAAGATCCAAAGATGATGGTGAAGAACTGGTGGTCCAGAGAAATGAGCCAAGATTTTGTCAAATGATTTGCCAAAGTGGGAAGATGTGGAATGTTTTGCCTTGGTTTATTATTAAATCAAAAAGGAATGTGGATAGAAGTGTGGGTAAGATATTTATTTATTAAGTTCCTAGGATAGACAAAGGTATGTTGCTATAAGAGCGGGATACAAAGTTGTTTTGGTGGGATGTTTTCCTTGGATTTTACAATATTTGTAATTATATGGGGAAAACGTTGAAGAGGTCTACAAAGAACAGTTTAAATAGTATTATACTATTTAAATTGGTTCAGGTTAAATGCAGGGAAGACTGGTGTCAGAATAATGGACCGGTTAATGCTTTGGTGCGCAAAGAGTTGTCAATTTGAGCGTTTTGAGCTGTGGAGATTATTTTCATAGTTGGATCCCAGTGAAACTTCAGGAATGGTCTATTTATGTGCTCTGCATTTATTGGTTGAGTTCTGGCAGGTTTCCTGATGAAAATAATTGGTTGGAAGCCAAAAGCTTAAAGTATAAACAAGGAAATAGTGAATTAATACTTTAAGCTTTTGAGAAAGTAAGTATGTAAGCTTAAGTTATTATAGGAAAAAGTTAGCGGCAATGGTTTAAGCTTCTGAAGAAAGCCATTTTGAAGGCGGAACCTTTGGGATAAGAACACTATAAGAAGGGGGCTGGCTGGAAAGTTACTGGGTCTTTTCAAGGTCTTTTGGAAGGCTTTTGGAGGTCTTTCCCAGGTCTTCTGAGTTTCTGCCAAGAGGTTTTGGAAGCCTTTTGATCACCAGCAGGAGCTTTATTGGACTGATACAACCCAAGATAACGGAGCAGGAGCCCAAGAATAAGAAGCTGGATCCTAAGCGCAGCGCCAGAGTCCAAGTTTAAGGAGTAGGAGTCCAAGTCTAAGGAGCAGATGTCCAAGACTAAGGTGCAGAAGTCCAAGACCAAGTACAAGGAGTCCAAGATATTTTTGGAGGACTCCAAGTATTGGCAAATCCATATTATTTTCTTGACCCCCTGGGCCATATACCAGAAGGTTTCTAAGGGGATCTTCCTTCTGAGAGTGAATAAAAGCCCATTTTTACCCTTATACATATTTCTGAGATACATTTCCCCTTACTAGAGAATGACATCCCCTTCCAGCTGGTCCCTGGCTACAATCCAGGATACACTTGGGGACTGATGGACAGGAACCCCATATGGCCTCTGAGGAGATCAAAGCAGACAGCCACAATGTCTCTATTTTCCCTGCTTGCCATGCCATTTACACCTGAGAGACATTTTGTTCTTCAACATTGGGGACACCATCCAAGCTTGCAGCCCCACAACCTTCAACCAGGTGGTTAGTGCGGCTCACAACCACACAGTACTTTTCTCCTGTCAGAAGGCTGCTGACATGTTTACCAAGATGGTCCTGAATTCTTACAGCAGCAGCCAATTACCAAAGGATCCATATCTTCCCCCTCACAATTTCTTGGTTTATAAGTCAATCAGTGTTCAACTGGAGTCTGAGTATGATGTAATTTACCATCAATTCCTCATAGCCAATCAAGACAACAATGAGCCCATAGGACCTCCAGCTGCCACAGCCCTCAGCCAGCCAACCCAGTTGTTTAGAACCCACCCCCAGCCAATTAAATTCATCCCCCACAACCCAGTATGTCACCTAGTTTGTTCCATTCACTCCCCCATTTTTCCCAATAAAACTTGCCCCAATAATTTTATTTCATAATATAAATTGGTTTAACTTATAGGCGTTTTAATTGAGATACAATATATTTTACATTTAATTAAAGTAAAATTGATTTTTATCATGCCACAAGTTAAATTTGGCTGCTTTAATATTTATTAATTTTATTATTTTCAATTATAACTTTGATATTTTTAGTGCTAATAATATTAAATTTAAAATAGAATTAAATAGACTTGATAAAAAATAAAGCAGTCAAACTTAACTTGTGGAATGGTTAAAATTAAGCATCACTGTGGTTAAATATAAAATATATTTTATCCTAATAAAAGTACTCAATAGTTAAACTAATATATAAAGTAGTTTTAAAAGCTATGACAACAACAAAAATACTTCATATTTAAACAAAAAAAACTCAGATGTAAACAAAATCAAAAATAAATAAATCTATGGGGAATTAATATAAATTTGTTTATTTTTAATTTTGTTTAAGTCTGAGTTATTTTTGTTTAAATCTGAAGTATTTTTGCTTGTTGCCATAGCTTTTAAAACCAATGTATTTTATAATTAATTTTTGGGGTGGGACAAGGTTTAATTGGCAAAATATGGGAGTGGGCAGGGAAAACTAGTTGGCAGGATGAATTGTGGGAGGAGGGTTTAATTGGCTGAAGGGGTTGGTTCTGGTCAACTGGGAGGATTGGATAGAGACTAGGGCAGCTGGAAGACCTGGTGGCGCATGAGTGCCTTGAGCAGCTTGGAGGAATTAGTGATGCATAACATCATACTCAGAATTGGAGAGAACAGTGATTGGTTTGTCTACCAGGGATTCACAAGGGGATTGCTGGTGGTACTTTGATGATTGGCTGCTATTATGAGTGTTCAGCACCATCTTTGTAAATGTGTCAGCAACCTTCTGATAGGGGAAAAGAAAAGTGTTGTCATGGGCCGCACTAACCACCTGAGTGAAGGTTGTGGGGCTGCGCCACACAGATGGTGTCCCCAATGTTGAAGAGCAACAGATCACCAAGGTGGAAATCAGCATGTCCAGCAGAGAAAATAGAGATGTTGTGGCTGTCTGCTTTGATCTCCTCAGAGGCCACTTCAGCGCACTCCATCTGGTGGCTCAGGAATATTCTGTATTTGGAATTTGCCAAGCTTCAGGTAGCAAGAAGGTTGGAGAGGAATTTCCTGTACCAGTAACCATTGGTGTAACTGGTTGTAGTCCAGTAAAATACAGTCCCTTTTGGGGAAACAGCAAGGAATGCGCCAATCACACTCCCCTCTGGTTCCTTCTTTTTGCCCTTGGGAGCGTTCTTTTCACTCAACATGCCATAATCATGGAACTGTAATGTCATTTTATAATAGGATATAAATATGAGATTGTCCAAAATAAAGGACAGGCAGCAGGTAATGATGGCACTAATTACAGGGCCGTAGGGCAAATCAGAGCCACCATCTAACTCATTGGCTGGTCAATTGGTTAGAATCAGAACACTAATCACAAGTCTGTGCATCTATTACTGTGCAGTGCAACAGACAATGGAGATGCCCTGGAGCCTGAGTAAGCAGCATACCTCATTCAATTGGAGGTATGGGTTCTGCTGGAGGATTTCAAGCATGATAGGATACACCTCATTGATCTGGGACTTGATCTGCTTCTTTGGCTTCTTGGCCAGCTTGGTACCACCTCTCTTCAAAAGTGCTTGGAACTCACGCTTAACCACCACTTTGGCAAATTGAAGACAGGTGAAAATTCCACAAAATTTATGCCACTCTGCTTAAGGCTCATAATCTCCTCTATCACCTCATTGGTTACTAGGCATTGTTTTTGGGGCCCATTGGGCATAAGGGGACCCAGATTAGGTAGGGCAAGATTTAATTGGCCTGAATTCTTGAGCAATGATTGGATAGGGTTAGAGGGGGCCATAGTTGCCCAGTCTCCAAAATGTGGCACAGGCTTGGGTTAGTCCTGGTCTTGGGGAGCACCATATTGGCTATCAGAAAAGCCACCTGTGGATAGGGCTGGTGACATGTACAACTCACCCTTCTCACAGCTTGCATTTAATTGTGTGTATACAGGAACCATAGTGGTTGTGCTCTCTTGATAAGCAGCCCAAACTTGGAGTAGCTCCTGGTACTGCTCCTTGACAATTTCAAAGTTACTTTTGCTGGTGAAACTCATTGTAAACTAAAAATCAATAAAAAATTTAATTCAAAAACAGAAAAGCAAAGTATTTCATAGAAAATTAATTTTATTTAAGTTTGTGCTCCTTTTTGAGACATTCTCACAGACATAAATGCCCAAATTTAGATGCACATACATTGAAAATAGTGCTTTAGCTCCCTGAATAGATTTTGGTGGATTTATTCTTTAAATCCACTATTCCCAATTTGCATCCCAAAAATAATCAATATTTTAAAAAAAATGAGTTGTTTTGTGTTTGAGCTCATCACTTTTGGGACTGAACCTCATGTGTTCTCTGTTTGTATTATATTTGCCACACACTCATAATCAAAATTGATGTAGAATGCTTCAGAATGTGACTGGACTGTGTTTGTTTTAGATTTGGGTTCTACACATTTACTGTCTCATTTTTGGAATTCAGTATTTGACTTTATTTTTGTTTTGTGATTGACTATTTTGTTTTTGGGCTCTAGATAACTGGAAGCTTTATTGATTAAATTGACCTTCAACTGGTTTCAGTTGAATTTATTTTATGGTTGAACCTGTGTGTTCTAAATTAACTAATATTTGTTTATCTCAACAGGGTTAAAAACTACTGTATCACAACTTACCTGAAATAGAGAGAGTACAATAAGAAGTCTGTTTATGTTTCCTGCCAGAGTACACAATATTATATGTCCTAAAAAATTTAAATAAAAATTAACTGACCTTTACCAATAGCTTGTCTGTTGTCATTCCCCAGGTTTTGGGTGTCCTTGGATATTTTAGGGCCTCCTGGTGCTCCAACAAGACTGGAATCCTGCTAACCATGGAAAAAAACTTTGCAACTATGTCCGTAAAGAATAAAATAAGTACCCTTTACAATATATTTTGTGAAGTCTCTGCCCTGTTTGCAGGGCAGAGACCTTCACAAAAATTTTACCTAGGCCTTGTTATAATGATGAGGATTAAAGAAGAGGTTTTCAACACACTAGACATAATAACTAAGCTGGAAAAAACTTGACATTTACTAGATGGAAATAGTATTGCTTCTGGGTGCAGCTCAATAGAGCATGTTATTCAGGACACAGGCATTTTTGCTGCCACCTATGGAATGTCAGCTCCATCAGAAAAGATCCTCTTGGCCAATTAAATCACAGTCCTACTGTACTCAAGCTGCCGTAAGCTATATAGTACAGGAGCCATGTCAACATACACTTTGACAATAGAAATTTCTATTTTATTTCAAAAAAAGTCCTCAAATTCCACCAATCACATCTCTAATAAAGCTTGTTAAATCAAATTCAAAGTTTTACTCTCTTATATATGTCTACTTTTAAAAATAAAATGCTTACATCATTCATCTACAACAAATAAATACATAACAAAAAATAAATATTTTACTCTATTTTTTCATTCATTCAGCTTTGCTTTGATAAATGGTTATTATACCTGACAGTATACAATTGGAATTACAGAAAGAACGTCAATACAAATTAAAAAAAAAATATTATAAAATAAAACAAAGAATAAAAAATTGGAATATCTAAGCCTTTAATTTATTGGCTGCTTAGAGAGGCACATAGGGAGAAACAAAGCAGTGTGGCCATAGAATTTGGTCACAGTTTCAGCTGGGAGGGTATGGTCATCAACCTGCAGCAAATTAAACAAATGATCTGGCCTAGATAGTGTCCCCTTCTTGACAACTCACTTGAGCCACCCAAAAACCTCCTCAATTAGATTTAGGAATGGTTAATAGAAGGGGAGGAATAGCAGGTATAAAGGTGCTGTAGCCAATTTTTGAGAGCCAATTTCCATACCAGGACTCAATCACTGAGAACTCATTAAGAATTTCTGCCATCTTGTGGTACCCAATGTTATCCAATATGATAACATTGCTGACACCCAAACTGGTTACTTGGAGGTTCTCCAAACCAATCAGAGAAATTCCAGAAAAGTCCCATCATTGTGAGAACCCCTGATTATTTGATGGAGCTCAATGTCAAGGGACCAAGAAGGGCTACCATAGAGTATGCAACAGAACGCACAGCTGCACGCTGGGGCATGCCATTCTTTTTGAATTTGGGGGCATAGCCATACTTGTTTCTCATGGAGGATGCAAAGGAGGACTCAACAATGTAGTGGAATTCAACTGTCTCTGTGAGAGAGGGGGGCTAAACTAACTAAGTTTGGCTCCCATCCCAGTGAAACAAACCACCAGGATGCCACCCAGTGGAGGACTGGGATGGCTGCTCTAAGGGGGGACCAGAGGGAGGACACTGGGGACAGTTGAGGGAAGTAGGAGTTCAATCCCATCAACACAAGACCAGTGATCAACCAAGGGGCACAAGAGGGAGCGGGAGGGGACACCTTGAGAACCTCAAGGGGGACCAAATCACTCTTTTCCAGGCTGTGGAGGGGAGGCATTGACGTTTTCTCTCCCTCAAAGGAGGGCAAGATATAATCAACAATATCCAAATCTAGGTCATCATACGTCAAACTTTTCATCACAGCCTCTCCAGAGAAGAGGAGACTACTAGGAAAATTCAGAAGGCTGGAAGGGTTATCACCCACAAGCCAAGCAGAAGAGGTGATTTTAGACCACAAGTCTGGCAAGGTTGACCACAGAAGTAACAGAAACGGGGCCAAGGAAAACATAACAAATTTAAAGACTGGGAGTATCATGGTTGTGATCTCCTCAAAATTTGGAGAAGATTGACAAAGTTTTTAAAATTGCAAGCAATAAAAAATAGTTCAACAAGGGCAACCACAAGCAGGAGGGCAAAAGAAGCAACAGAGTGGGTTTGGAGAGCTTGGGCGTAGTCTCAGGTGTCTTGAACTTCACAAAAAGCAAAAGCAGGTTTGGAAACAATAAATTTAAAGAAAATATAAGATAATAATAGGTTTTATATTGAAATTTAAATAGGATTTTAGGTTTGAGTGCTGCTTTTGAAAGCAAAAGCAAAAAAAGGAAGTGACAACTATGCACTGAGACCTCTTCAGAAGGCTCCAGAAGAGTTCCCAGGTTTGAAATGGGAGGGTATAAGGTAAGCGTTGATAAAACAACTAACACTTTAATCTTTAGATTGTAGAAACTCCAAACAAGGGGTTTCAACAAAGATAAAATTTAAAATTGTGTGCAACAAATCCAAACTTTTTAATTAAAATGGACAATAGACAAGCAGGGGACTGAAAGTCCCCTTACTGTGTAAAAAGGAGTGTGCTACAAGGGAAAGGATCAGATGACTGCAGGGCTTGAATCTGATTGGGTGGGGGAGAAATTTTGCAGGTCAGGGCCAGGGAGACTGAAGGGTTTCATCTTAATTTCCGCAGTACTGCCTGATTGGCTGGAGGGGCTTTCAGGAACTTGGAATTCACCTGAGCTTTTGGGTGTTGATGTGGCAACATACAATTGGTTGGATCTGATAGCTTTTAAAAGTGGGTGACACACAAGCCAGTAAGTAGTCCAAATCAATTAATGTTTCTTCCCAGGAGGGAACAACCAGAGCAGGGAGGTCTACAGGGTCAGGCCAGAACAAATCTCTTATTGACAGTATGAGCTAAATTGCCTAGAGAGTTGAGTGGCTTGGCTGTAATTTTTGGGCCTTTTTTGGTGCGGCAGGGAAAAACGGTTCAATCCATGGCCAAAGGTGGCAGTGGATTTACAGTCCCTGTGGTGCAGGGTGCCACTCCTCAATTTTACCCTATTGAGACTTATTCTTTATTTGGAAATTATAAGGGGAACTTCCACCTTTTTTTGTGTTTTGCATTGGAGAGTCACCCTCCAAAAACTATAGGAGCTTTTCCAATTAGAGACTGATTGATGCACCTGTGGCTAGCCGCAGATGCGCCAGAGATGACCCATCAAAGTGATTTTCATACAGTAGTTTTAAAAGCTATGGCAACAACCAAAAATACTTCATATTTAAACAAAATGATTTCAGATTTAAGCAAAATCCAACTATCAGGTTAATATATACACTCTGTTAACAGGGCTTATTGGCGTTAATGGGCAAAATGAGTCAACACAGCAAAGGAGTGCTCACACACAAAGCAAAACCATTCAAAATACAATCCAAAATCCATTGATTCACAAACAAAATGGTGTGAGTTGACTTTTGGTGTACATATGTTTACTATGTGAATTGGTGACAAAATACACCCAAGCACAGTGAGTCAAAACTCAATCAAAAAACACAATAGCAACTCACTATGTAAACAAAATCACTCACTCAGTGTGTGCAATGGATTTTAATCAAGAATGATACCAATGTATCTAAAATAAGACACAAGATCTGAAACATAAATTTTAAAAATATTGTTTTGGGTGCTTAAGTTAGCATAAAATCTTGGAAAATGGGTGAATTTTTTTGAGTATTCAAAAATGGGTGTTGTAAAACCAGTAACAACTAATTAAGAAATAAAAATCTATAATTGGGATATTGGGTGGGAAAAATATTAATTGAATATCCATATTCAGATAAAAGCAAAAATGAAAATTAGGGAGGAGCTTAATGTAAGTTTTATTTAGTATTTTATTAAATTATCAAAATTGAAGGAACACAGCAACAGAGTACCATTGCACCTGTTGTGCGCCGCAGTTGCAGTTGCCCCTGTGGATCAAAGAATAGAGTTAGTGCAACACAAATGCCTACTCAGGAGGAAGACGGGAGAGGAGAGTTTGATAGTGACGCTGCACTGACACAGCCAGTTCAAGGAGCACAAGCTGCTAGGGTGTGGAGCATCAACCCTTGGGTCCCCAAGCTGACCCAGAAGCCCACCAAGGTTACCTTCACCAAGAAAGTTAGAAACAATGAGGTAGAACTTACTTTGTATGTGTTTGACGTTGTGTACCAGAAGGAGTCGGTCCTGTCAGCCATGCTGGAGAAGGTGAAGCCTGTACTTGATACTAGCTACAAGCCCTACGTCAGTGATGGCAATCAGGAAGAGGACAAGGAGCCAGAGTTCTATAGAACCAATGAGGGACAGCTGGTCTTGAAGAAAGTTGCAGCCTTCTACAACAAGGTACCCATGCCTTGCAAGCCAGTCCCTGATCAGGATCCCAATTCAACTACTCCCGCTAAGCCCTCCCAGAAGCGCAGCCCTGACATCAAACGCATCATCCTGCTTAAGCTAATGCATGAATCTGGTGACTACAAGGCAGCCGCGGCCATTGTTGGAGTGGATCCCAAGTACACCAGCAAGACCTTCACCAAGTTCATTAACATGGGTTGGGTCCTTGCTGCAGAGAAATCCTTGTGTGTTTCCACTATGCTCACCAAGGAGCACAAATGGGCAATCCACCAGTGGATAACCTGGGACTGCCATCTTGAACTGGCAAATATAAAGGCCATGGTCAAATCTACTTTTGAGGTTGAGGCCTTCGATTTTCTTTTACTACCATCTGCTCAAGGGGATTCACTTTTCCTGGAAAAAGCTTGGGGTATCTCCCTATAATAGAAACAGCCCAACTAACATTGAGACTCAGAAAAAATATGCTGAGGCATACACTGCCCTCAAAGCCAAGGAGACAGTCAAATTCTACTACATTGACAAATCAGCATTTTCCTTGTCAATGTGCAATGAGTATGGGTATGTTCCAAAAGGCTCCAATGACAGGATGGCTTGGCGTGCTGCAGTCTGCGCCACAGCCTATTCAATGGTGGCTCTCCTTGGTCCAAAGGAGGTCAAGCTGTACCAAATGATTTTGGGATCTCACAATAGCCAGACCTTCCTATCATTTCTCCAATTAGTCCAGGAGCACCTGAGGCGCACAATCCTGGAGCTTCACCAACGTAATTGTGCTGGACAATGTTTGTCTCCAAAAGGTGGCTGACATTCTAGAGGAATTCCCAATGATTGATACCAACAGTGCAGTGGGCCCCCAGAAATTGGCCACGTCAAATTTGCACCTTCTCTTCCTCCCTGTCTATTTGCCCTTCATAAATCTCATTGTGGAAGTCTTTGGGTGGCTCAAGAAAGCCTTCAAACAAGGAACCCCAACTGGGACTGAGTACCTGTTTAATTTGCTGCAGGCCAGGATCCACACCCTCTCAGCTGAGACCATGGCCAAATTCTATGGCCACACTGATTTGTTTCATCCCTGCATGCCTTGTCTAATAGCCAATCAATTAAAGGCTTAGCTTGTCCAACTTTTTTATATTCTCTAATTTACTATTCAAGATTTATTAATTATCATTTTATATTTAGATGTTTCCAAGCCCACAATCACATTCAGCAGGACCATCAATGAAAGTTAGTAATTTATTTTATTTTATATTTTTTACTATGTCTATCTGAGGTAATCCCAAACACTTGATACTGGATTACACAAATATATTTATATCACTTTTGTACTAAATAAATATAAAAATCAAATTAAAATTGTTAAATGTAAAGTGTACAAATTAGAAGTAGATTTTATTGACATATATTATTATGCTTTTATGAAAACTGTTTCCGCAATATATTTTGCAAAACTTGTTTGCTAAAATAAGACTTTAGAAAAATTATTTATAATAAAAATAATCTAGAGTATATAAGATGTTTATTGGTATATAGAAAAAATTAAGTGCACCTATAATGGGTTTGGCAGTATGTACCCACCCTGCAATGTAGGTGGCGCACAACCTCCACCACAACACTGTGGACAGTGGATACATCCTGGTTAAAATACTCCCGCCTGCTGGTGAAAGGGAGTACAGTCAGGTGGAAGTGAAGCAGCAGCTTCTCTGGTGGGGCTGCAGACCCATAAATTCCAGCCAGGGCCAGGGCGTCCTGGATAATGTGGCCAACCAAGTCATATCTAGGGGGACCTTCTTCCCATCCAGGGAGAGCCTGGCCTCGTTGATTCCTAGGAGGACCCTGTCAAGGTCCTCTACACTGGTGCTTCCATCCCAAAGTAAGAGAGGATACCCGAGGTAAACAACAAGGTGAAGCCTTTGCCCAGCAGAGGCTTCTGTAAACTTGCATAATTTATTGAAAACCGCACTGATCTTATTATCATGCTTGATCTTTTCAAAGGTCAGCTCCATAGCTGCAGGGACCCCCATCTTGTTGGCATTCCAGGCCAGCCCAAAGTCAGCAAGGAGGATTTTTGTCTTCTTGACAGCTGTTGCATCTACAACAGCCAATTTTCCCACCGCACGCCCAAAGTTGTCCAGCAGGTAATGAGATTGTGTGCTTCAAGGGGTAGCAGAAGCAAGCAGCCGCATGGGCCTGGCCCATCTCTGGTACATCATTAAATGGGAGCATTGCCAGGACGTCCCAAACAAGCTCAATGGAGTTTACACAGTAAACTCCACTGAGAGCCAACTGGGTCAAGGCAGACCAGTTGGGCATCCTTGTAGGCAGTAACTGCCCACTTGGATGCTCCCTTGCCATGTGTCAGCCCAGCCAATGCCTCCTGCAATATTAGAAAGGACCTGTGGATGCAGTCTTCGAGCTCCCACAAGACAGGGGGGACAGATAGGCAGCTGCTTGGCCACGTGAGTGGCGTAGTTGGTGTAGAATGTGGCAGGGACAAAGGGGACCAGAACTTGGCAGGAGTTCACTGTCTATGTTTTCTAAAAAAAGGTAAGTATTTAGGAAAAAATTATTTTTATTTTTATTTTTTAGGTTACCTTCTTGTGTTTCCTCTTTGCCAGCCGCTTTGGCAGGCTTGGCCATTCTTGGTGCAAGCAGTTGAGCGGGCAATTCTGTATCCTCAGTTCTTGCTCGCTTGGCTGGATTGAGATGTGCATACATCTCAGGATTGTTGACCCAGACAGACGGCACAGAGAGAGCAAATGACTTTAACTGGAGGCCCTCAACTACAGTTTTTTGAACATTAAAAAGACGCTCAATTGTTATTTTGGGGGTGTCTGGCATCTTGGCCATGAGTGACTTGGCGGACACCTTTTCAATTTTGTCCCCTGTAAGAACAGCAGCCTTGACTTTTGCCTTGACCTTGTGGTCAATGTCTTTGATTTTTGCAATTGCAGAGTCAATATCCTTCAATAGCTTCTCAAATTCTCTCATATGATTTTTTTACTAACCTTTCCATATGTTTTTATAGCTTTTGCCCCAATAAAATCTGTATTATTCTGATTCTTTTGCCTCTTTGTTTATTCCTGTTTGTTTTCCCATTTTCTACACTATCCCATCTTTTTACCCATTGTGTATATGTTTTACACTCATCTCAATATATGTTGTTTGCTTTGTGTTGGCAGTGTTTCCTTAATTGCCATATTATTTTTGGCACTTTGCACAGCCCCTTGTGAAAATATTAACAACAATTTAGTGATCAGCTAAATTTGAATTAGAAAATTATAGATTTATTGTATTTAGATAAAGTTGTTACTGATCCAAATTCAAAACCTTAATAATAAACTTTAAGCCAATCAAGAGCCAAGTGATAAAGTGATTGGCTTAAAGTGTATCATAAGGTTTTGAATTCAGGTCAGTAACAACTTTATCTAAACACAGTTAACCTATACTTTTCTAATTCAAACTTAGCTGATCACCAAATTGTTGTTAATATTTTCACAAGGGGCTGTGTTTGGGTACTAAAAATAACTGTGTTCTGGATCTAGATACATGACATAGTAAATATATGATTGTATAGAAATAAGCTGAACATAAAGAATAAAACCAACTATAAACAAAGAGAACATGAACAATCAAAATTCAAAAAAAGATAATATAAATAGAAAATGTTTGGCAACAGGGGGTTTATTGGGGTGGGGAAGAGTGATGCCTAGTAGGCAGAATAGCACAGGAAAGGAAGATGTAGAGGCAGTGCTGGCCTGGGGGATCTGGGATTGGGTGGGTTGGGCTTGCGGGTGAGGGCAACCTCAATAATTAACTCATACAGCATGGAACATCCTCCATGTCAACAATTCTCAAAAATATTTTTCTTATTTTCAATATTAAAGATTATTTTTTCTTGATTAAATAATTGACACTTATCAATAGAAGCAATGTTTGATTTTTATTTTGAGCTTTTAATTGAAATTATAAAAATATAGCAAAAACAATTTTTGAATTTGTCGACATGGAGGATGTTCCATTCTGTATGAGTTAATTCTGGAGGTTGCCCAGGTGAGGAGTGGTGGTGGCGGGGGTAGGAGTAGGAGGATTGTGCGTGATGGCTGCCATATAACACTTGTCATATTCCTCATTGGTCATTGGCTGGATGGGCTGGTAGGTGGCAGTGGCCCAAGGTGAGAGGAGCGTATCTTTGTGTGATTGGTTGCCCATGTTCACGTGGAAGATAATTTGGGCAAGCAAGTCAGCCACCATATTGGCAGCCAAAGAGAGAATTGTGATTAAGGACCCCAAGATAGAGGTTGTTGAAAGCCTGAGGGAAGGGCTCCTGTAATGTGGATCCAATGTTAAAGAAGACAACATCAGCCAGATGGATGTCTGCGTGGCCTGTGGGGTATACTGAGGCCTGGTGCCCACGTCCCAGGATGGCCTCAAGGGCAGTGGAGCTACCTTCCATCTGGTGGCTCAAGAAAACCTGATGCTTTGAATTTGAGCCATCCCAGGAGTTTAGTAATCCACTAAGGATGTGGCTATACAAGTAGCCATTGGTGAAATCTGGGTTTTTCTGATAGTAGACAAAACCCTTGGCTGAAACAGCCAGAAATGCACCAATAAACGTCCCCTTCTTGACCTTCTTCCTCCCCTTTTGGGCAGTGGCTCTTCCTTGGGTGCCAAAATTGTCAAAAGCTATGAATAGCTTATAGTAAGAGATTAAAATGATGTCATTTGACAAACTTGTCAGGCATTAGACCAGGGTTGACTCAATGTCAATATCATACAGGGAATCCACAGCGCCATCCCATTGGTTGCCGGCAAAATTGGTAAGAATCCATATGAGAAGCCACCTTTCTGTGCATCCAGAGCTGCACCATGCGCTTGGAGACCCATATGTTATGGTGCGCAAGCTGTTTGCGGACCTGGGTTAGGAGAAGCTTGGGGTCCCGCTGGAGGAGGTCAAGCATTATTGGGTAGGCCTTGGTTATCTGGGACTTGGGGGCCCTCTTTGGCTTCTTGGCTGTCCCAATAATATTCCCCTTGTTCATTAGGTTGTTGAATTCCCGCATTATGGTGGCTTGGGTAAATTGCAACTGGGTGGCAATCTGGTCCCATAACAGACCCTGTAGGTTTAGTGTCACAATTTCCTTAAGAATTTGGGCAGTGATGATTTGTTGCTTGGGGCGCTGGGCCTGGGGAGCTGAAGCCTGATTGGCTGTAGAGGGGCAGGCTGGCTAGCGGCAGGAAGATGTTCCAACTCAAGATTGCCATCCTGATTGGTTGGTTGGCAGACAGCTTGTGCAGGGGTGGGTACAGGAGCAGGGGCAGAGCTAGACACTATGTGACTACTGATCAAGTCAAAGCCATAAGGGTTGGGGGTCAGGTACAGGTTGGCTTCCTTGTTACCTGCCTCAAAGGCTTGGGTATAAATGGGTGCCTCCACACCCTGAACCTTGCCTCCATCAAAGCTGGCTTGGCTGCTGCTTCTTGCTGCTGACGCCGTTGAAGATGTTGCTGTTGAAAGCCATATTGAAAAAAAACCTAGGATAAAATCACTAAAAGTAGGAGATTTTAAAACTTTAATGATTTATTTTTATTGTAATCACAAGTCCATATTTGGAAAGTTCACAAAACTATTTTATACAAATAAGGATCCATGAAAATGAATAAAATGCCTCTGTTCCTAAATTGGATAGCTGTTGATTGGCTGTAAAACTGTTATACTTCTATTTTAGGCTACTCATACTACACATCTTGTGTGAGTTCATTTTGTTTTGTGCTTGTGGAATCTTGCTTCTAGATTGCTCTAATTTTGTTTCTTTTTAGTCCTTCTGTTGGTGCCTCATATGAATCCTGATTGGATTATAATATACTCTGGAATAGCATCCATCCCTTTCACTGTGTTGTGTCAGTTCATTTTGTTTGTGGTTTGAACTACACTGCTTGATTTTTGATATAATTTCATAAAATGGGCTAGTGAAATTTTGTTTTTTGTTTGACAGTTCATTCATTAACTGAAAATATTTGAATTAATTGAATCCTGAATCTTGTGCAACTTGGATTTTGTTCAACTCTGAAATTGTTTTGTTTAAATCTGAAGTATTTTTGGTTGTTACCATAGCTTCTAAAACTACTGTAGTGGCAATTAGTGACCAATTGATCCATTGCTCACGCCCACTATGCAATTTGGTATAGTGACTATCTGCCCCTTTTTGCCAAGCATTGACCCTCTAGGAGAGCATTCTGAAACTCTGTTCTACACCCAATTCTTTAGAGACAGCCCTACTTTTGCTGCAACCACCTGACCCCAAGATCACATGTTCAGATGTTCACATTCCACCTAATCTAATCCATTTCCTTTCTGAATATTCCCCAAAATGTTTCAGCCCTTCAAGAATAGCTTAGTGCCTGTCAGTCCAGACCTCAGTCATGATGACTCACCCTTCCTTTTCCCTCCTTCCCTGCCAACTATAAAATACCCTCAGAAGACCCCAATAAAGGCATCAATTTTACCAAACAGACATAACAACTGACTTAACATTCTTAACTTACTTGCAAAACCCAAATATAGTGGTTTTGTTGAGTAAGGAGATATTAGTCTTATTGTGTTCACTTAGTTGCTGCTCAGCTACTTTACCCTCACCCTCAGAACCCTTGAGCACCACATTTTCTGGTGATCACTACAGGGTTATCTGTCACTGCTCTTTGCACCACTGATAGAGACCTCTAGTCAAGGGACCAAATCTGTGACACCAAAACCATGGATTGCCCACATTGCTCCACCGCCAACTACACTTGTCACAATGTCAGCCCCCACGTCCTGCCTGCCCAACACCTGCACAAAGAGGCCAGGGTTGGCCCCATAATGTTGCTTGAGTTTCAACCCCCACTGAAGACCCCCATCCCAAGGGTCAGGTTGTCTCTAATCCAGAAGTTCCTCAGCTATCTATAGAGGTTGAGGACCCTACTGCTCCAACTTCCAACCTTCTCCCACGCACCCAGGCTAGAACCTTCCCACTAGCCTCTGTTCATACAGCCTCTGCCACCTACCAAGCTGTAGAGCCCCCAAGATGGTGCTCCACTTTGGTCTGTCCGTAAAGCCCTTCTCCCGCCTCTGATGAAGACCCTGCAGAGGATTTCTTTGAGGTAGATGAAGAGCCTCCCATCAATCTTCCTTGGACCTCATCTCAATCTTCTACTTCAAATTAAGACCACTGCCACCCTAGGGCTTTGTCTAGAAATCCTGTGCCACCTCCCCAGAGACGCCAGACCTTTGACTAAACTAGCTCTTGCATCCTGTTTGTCTCTTTTATAGAGCCCCTACCTGTCCCCACTGCTCCCCCATCCTACCAATCAATCTCTAGTGCCACTCCCCTATCAATGCATCAATTTGCCCATCCTGGTCTCTCTGATGACCCCACCATATTGGATATGGAACATGTTTGCCAATTCCTGAGTGAGCACAGGTATGTTCTTAATTCCACAGCCATAGACAATACCAGAAGGATTAAGGTCTACTTGATCCAATTCAATAATTCCATGGTAACTGCATTAGTGAATTGTTTGGAGCAACAATGCATTAGTAGTTAGAAGATTATTACGGCCCTGAATTGCCTAATGGATTACACTGAGGCAATAGTAAACCCCCTCTAGGACCAACTCCATCAGATACAACATGAGCATGAGGTCCTGGGAGCCATGCATTTGGATAAAGTGTCCATTGCACAACAGATAACAGAGGATCACTCCTCCCTCCAGCAGCAGGCAATCCAACCTTTGGTGGAAGAAGTGGCCAACCTTAAAGGCCACTCAACCCAGCATGATGTGGATATTGGTGACATTCAGACCCAGCTAGCAGACATCTGAGAAGCCTGTGATTAATGGGCTGGAAATGCTGTGTCTATAGTAAACCAGACCCAAGATGATGTAGAGGCCTTAAAAATGATCACTAACTTCTTCATCACAATCTTACGCAGACTCAGGAAGACTTAGATGTTGTAGGGACCAATAGCAACGCAGTCTACTCTAAGCTAGAAGCACTCCAGTTAGACCAGGTTGAGTTCAAGGCACAGACAGAAGCCAGTCAGAGCAAACACTTGGGTCTCATTCAGCAACTTACAACTCATCTCAAGCGCATCCAACAGGAGTTGACTACCCTAACTCAGAGGCAGTACGCCCATGCCTCTACTTACAATAAAGAACTTCACTACTCTAAAGGAGAAGGGCATCAGCCTCCAGCTGCTGATTTCAAACCTGACCAATCAATTTGACTCAATGAATTTAAGGGGATCAGGCAGTACAGAACCAAGTCCCACCTTTGTCCTCTTCCTCTGCGTCAGAAGAAGTAGTGTGCTCTGTCCTTGAATTGGTAGAAACCACTACAGCTTTGTCCAGCTCTCACCCAGCTGGAGAAACATATCAAAGTTTTCCCCAGGCCATACAAGGAGTTCCTGCCCCCACATCAACTCCCTTCCCACCTATCCCAGAAATCCTGATCCCAGGTCTAACCTCAGTACTTACTGTTTCCACCCAACTGCCTGGAGAGGACCTTCCCAATACACCACCACAGGTCCAAGCTAACAGACTGAGGGTATACCCTGCAACTTCACGCTGGGAGACGCCTTCCAACCCTGGTCACCCATACCCTCAACAGTACCCATGGTGGCTCCCTCCTTCTGGGTACCCAGGCCCCAATCCTCACTCTCAAACAAGTGCCAATCCCCAGCTCTACCCTCAGGAGGGGTCTTTCTTTCTGCCAAATTACCACCATGGGGCTTACACCCCTCACTGGTTCTTCACTCCCTCCTTGTGGTTATCCCAGAGCTTTCTCTGGAGGCCCCCCCTGGTCCACCAGGACCACCACCTGGCCGCCCTTCAGGGCCCCTGGGAACGCCCTATGGGCCTCCAGGACCAACTCCTTCTGACCCTGGTCTACTCTCCTGGGATGCTTGTCCAAACTCCGGCCCTAGTCTCAAGCTGAACACAAAGTTCAAACCAAGAGGCCCCATCAACATCCATGTGTTCCTAAAAGGGTTTGAACTAATGACTAGGGACAGCCCAGAGCCAGTTGCCTGCGCTAAATTGCTTAAAAGCCTGGATAAAACTGCCTTTTCCACAGTGGTTGTCTCTCTTGGTGGAGGGGAGGGGTCCTACAAGGAAATTAAAAATATCCTTGAAGATACCTACGGGTCCCCAGAACAGCTGGAGGATGAAAAGGCCAACTTCTTGACCATCACTTTGAAAAAAGATGAGTCACTTCCAGAATTTGGAAGAAGATTCAGGGTTGAGGCACAGACTTTAATGTCTATCAAATTCCTGAATTCCAGGGAAGCAGTGACAACCCTCCTTCATGCAATCTGCCCCTTCTCACACTTGTCTGTCTTTCATTAACAACTGCTAACACCTACTTCAACTCAAGCAGTACTTTGCATAGCTGTCTCCCTCCAACAACACGCTTTATGCCAGGCTCCATGGCCTGTGTATCATCTCCACTGTTTAATGAACATTGTAGAGGAATACAAAGAAGATGATGGTGGAGTCTTGTATACAGAAAGACGGCCTATGGAAGATCAAGAATGTTTTGAGTGTGGTCAGAAAGGAAAACTTTGCAAGAAACTGCCTGCACTGCCAACTGGATGTGAAAGAAGAGCCCACCAACACAAAACCCAGTGTAAATGCTCTATTTAAAGCACTCCAAGAGGATAGTGTATTGGAAGGGCCAAAAACTACTAAGAGGAACACACGGGACCAGTGTGTCTCCGCCTAGTAAAAAGGTCCCCCCTGATGTCCAGAGCCCCAACTCTCTAATAATGGCTGTGGCTGACCATACACACACAAAATCCTCATACCAAAAAGAAGTATTGCCACACAAAATAACCCCCTTGAAGACTGACCCTGCCCTGCCTTACATCATTTAGGCCCAGAACCTCCAGAAAACCCACAACACTGTCAGTAACATAACCAAAGCTCTTTCTAAAACTATGATCACTACCAATTGGAGGACATTGTCCACATCCTCCTAACTCTAAGGAAAGCAATCAAGGAGCTAGAGAAAGGGGCCCCACTTGTCTGCTGGGTAGAGGGCAGAAATAGCCTCTCAGTTGGGTCAAGTACATGGGTCTAAACTGAGGTATTTGGCATCCCAATTTGTGCTGTCTTGGATAGTGGTGCCCCATCCCTAATTCTGTCCTCTCTAATTCACCTGTAAACTTCATTTCTCATCAGACATTGAGTGCAGCAGAACCTTTGGTACTGCAAGCAACAATCCTTCCCAATCCAAAGGTGCATACTTGTCTGTTTCTTTGAAGTTTGGGGACACTGTGGTTACCTGCCTGGCCATAGTCCTTGAAACCAAGAACTATGATGTATTAATTGGTTCCTCTTTTATGGACCAGTTTGGCACCACCACAAACCATAATACTTGCATGTTTCACCTCCTTGGCCAGGAATTCCCACTTCTGACGCATGATGGCTGGCCCAGAGTCCCCCCTGAAGGTATGAACCCTAGAGGATGTATCCTGCCTTCCTGCCCCTCCAGGATGATTGGGATCCCCTAAAAGACCACGTCATCTTGGATAATCAAACTGCCAACAACAGTTATCTAAAATGACCCTATCCTGATCCAGTCCAAAGACAGTGTAAGTATTCCTCCTAAATCACAAGCCATTATAGTAATGAGTATCAAGTTGCGGATACCAAAGGGGCTACACAGTGAGATATCAGCACTAGGTTTCCCGCATCCTGGACTGCCCACAGTTGCAACTCACTTTATCCCAGGGAAAACCACTGATGAACTCACTATCCTGGTAGCCAATCCTCACTCCTCCACTCTCAAAATAGGACATGCTGTGTATATACTTCTGGGAAGTATAATAAACAAGATAAAGAGGAAGACTAAGAAGAAAACTATACTTTATTGAAAATGAATATAGAATAATATATAGTATCATGTCCAAGCCACATACTGTCCATGTACATCATGGAAGTCATGGGGCTTATCTAAGTTATGTTCCTCTTATGTCACAAGGCTTATTCAAGTTGTGTTCTGCTTAGGATCTGGATTGTTTGATCCCCATAATAGATGATCAACTGGTAGTAGTGCCATCAATTTACTGGTTAGTTGGTGAGCCATTCAGTGACCCATTCAGTGATCTACTCAGGGCATTAATTCCCTGAGAGGGAGTAATCAAAGATGTTGCAATATCTCCCCCTGGGGTGCTGGAAGTCAGAGCCTTGGGAATTTTCTTAAGAGTGTTGGGGATACAAGCTTGATATTGATCCAGTTTGGCATTGGAAACAGGGAGCCTGGAATTTTGTTGGGCCGTTCTTGCTTTACATTGGTGGAGTCAGTTGTGGTGCATATGTTTTAGTTCCATTTGGGCCCCAGTTCCCTTGATGAGGTAGGTATTGTTGGGCTTGACTTCCATGACAATGCCTGGTCCACGTAAACCTGGGTCTAACTTGTGCTGGTCATGGTTGACAACCCAGATTTCATCCCTGACTTGGAATCTTTCCTGCTGTAGTGGGATTGCTTCTCTCTCAACTCTTTTGTGTTACATTTCCTCTTGGTCTTTTCTAGCGTGTTGTATGTTGGGGTCACTTTTGTCTGGCACCTTTTTGGGAAGAGTTAGTTGTGGTCTTGCAGTTGTACTAACAAGAGCAGGCTATTGTCCATAGACAATTTCATAAGGGCTTTTGCCCATGTTGCAGTTGACTTGTGTTCTACAGACCATGAGTGCTGTTGGTAGCATGTTGACCCAGGCCTTTGGATTTTTAGCAGATAACTTACTGAGGGCTTCTACAAGTGAGCCATTTAGTTGTTCTACTTTTTCATTTGCTTGCAGGTGATACAGGCTGGCTTTGGTGTGTTTTATTCCATTTTTGGAAATAATGATATTAGTGTCTATGGCTTTAAGTTTAATTTCTCTGTCTGTGATTAGGAGTGTAGATTTTCAAACTTGGCTATAATTTCTTTCCCAATAAATTGTCTCACGATCATTGCCTTTTTGTTCTTTTGTAGCTTGTGCTACAGGCCATCTGGTTGCATAGTTAATAGCTGTTATGATGTACTTCTTTCCCTTGCTTTAACCAGGCATTGGTCCCACAATATCCAACAACCATACCTTGAAGAGTTGTGTGATGGATACAGGTACTACTGACTTGGGTAGTGCTTTGGTTTGGGTGTACTTCTCACAGACTTTGCATTGTTCTAGTACCTCTCTGATATCATCTAGCATGTTGGGCCACCAGTAGTGTGTCTTGAGATATTTGTGCAAGTTTCTGCTACAGGTGTATCCCAGGTCTCTGTGATATTGGATAATTGTGTCAATCTTTTGTGTTGATAGGACGTAAGGTACAGTGTTACCATTTGGAAGCATTTGGTGCAGAGTGACATGTACGTTTTTGAACAGGTGTTTGTTCTTAAGGACCTTCTCTTGGATGTCCATTGGGGTGCCAGGTGGGAACCCTTCTTGGAGATTCTCCATGATTAACATGGGCCATTCAGGGTTTCCATAAGCACAGAGGAATTGTTTGCTGTATAGCCTTGAAAGGGCATCTGCAGTAAGCATTTAATTGCCTGGCTTGTATTTAATTTGCATTGGGTACCTCTGTATGAGGCTCATCCACTTGGCTTGTCTTCTTGAAAAGTGTTGTTGTGTTTTGAAGAATATCAGCAACTTGTGGTCAGTGAGTACTTTGAACATTTGAGCCCCTTTTCAGATAGCATTGCCATTTCATGAGGTAATATATGATGGCCACCAGCTCTTTATTATGTATGGAATATCCTTGTTTGCTGTCAGATAGTTTCTTTGACTTGTACACCACAGGGAGGAAGTATTTTTCTGCCGTTTGGATACAGAGTACTCATCCTATGGCGTAGTCAGATGTGTTAGTTTCTAATTCATAAATTCCCTTACAATTTAGATACTGGAGGATGGGGGAAGTAACCATGCTCTCTTTTAGTTGACGGAAGTGTTGCTCTTGTAGGGGTGTCCAGAAAAACTTGGTTGTTTTGCCTGTAATGGCAGACAGGGGGGCTGTTAGGGCACCCCAGTCAGGGATGAATCTTCTTACATAGGCTACCATTCCAAGGAATGTGTGGAGTTTTCTCTTATTTCTTGGGGCTAGCATTTCAGTTATGGCGTGTATCTTGTCTGGGTCTGGTTTGATTCTGTCCTTGCTGATAATGTGGCCAAGGAATGGAAGTTCAGCCAAAAAGAATTTACACTTTGATGGTTTTGGGATTAGTTGGTTTTCTTCAAGGGTGCAGAGGACCATGAAAGACGTCTTCCCAGTGTTGTTTCAAGTTTGTGCTATAGATGATGATATTGTCCAGGTAGATGATTGCTTGTTTTCTAATGTGTTCTTTGAAGACCTTGTTCATGAAGGTCACAGAGGTTCTGGGGGCATTAGTCATCCCAATTATGAGAACAACACATTCAAAGGATCTGCATTTAGTTCAAAAGGCAGTCTTTGGGATATCTTCAGGCTTTACTCAGATTTGGTGATAGCCTGCTATCAGGTTATTCTTTGTAAAGATTTGTGACCCCCCCCAAGGCGTCAAAAAGGTTGTAAATATGGGGCAAGGGATACTTATTTTTAATTGTGACCTTGTTGAGCGCTCTGTAGTCTGTGACTAGACGGAGTCCTCCATCTTTATTTGAAACAAAGAAGACAGCAGCACCAAAAGGTGACTTTGATGGTTGTATGAGTCCTCTTTTGAGGGCTTTGTCAAGATAAGCTTTTAGGGTGCCGTCTTCTTGTGGTGTGAGGCAGTAGATAGGTTGTTCCTTAGGTACATGTCCTTTGAGATCAATTTTGTGTTGTATGTTGCGGTTGGGTGGTAACCCTAGTAGGGCTTCTTGGAAGACAGAGAGGAACTTGCTAAATAGCTGGTCTTGGATATAGTCCTTTTTCATGTTGGGCTTCTGTATTCTTAAAGTGGATAACCTCATACGTGCAGGTATCCAATTGATTTTGCTAGGGTCAGTCTCCTCTTTTGTTTCCATAATTTTCACAAACACATGGTCTCTCATAAGTGTGTCAAGGTGAGTTGGGTAAACATGGTGATGCACCTTGCCTGTGTTGTATGGTGAGGGTAGCGCTATCACAGTCAATATGAGGTTTGGTCTTTCTCATCCAATCCAGGACAAGTATAACATTGTACTTGGGGATTGATGTGATGGGTCCACTGATTGTGGTTTGCATATCTCCAATTTGGGCGCAGAAAGGTTTTGCCTCTTGGGTGACTGGTGTGCTTCTGTTGTCTGCCATGATGACCCTCTTGATATTGCTTTGGCCTGTAGGTAGTTTCATGAGGTCTGCAAAGTTTCTTGTTAATGAGGGATTGATTGGCTCCAGTGTTGAATAGTGTGGTGCCCTGATATCTGCAAAAACAGAAAGGGTAAGTGAGGAGTCTTATTCCAGTTTGGGCAGCAAACAGTAGAGGGTTGCTGGAGGGTACTTGAGATCATGGTGATTGAATTCACATTCTGGTCCCTGTACGAGTCTTGTAGGTTGGGAGAGGGTGGCTTGCCTAAGCACTCCCCTGAGCTTTTCCCTCCTTGTTGGTATCTTTGGTGCTTGCCTGGTTGGCTTGGGCAGTACAATTCCTGTTTTGAGGATGGGTGTTGTTGGCTCAATTATTTTGTTTGGTTGGTTGAGGATCTTTCTTGGCTTTAGGGCTCTCCTTGTGCTTGATTGTTGCATGTAGGTTGTCAGACTTTTGAGCTGTGTGCTTTTCTTTCAAGAATACATCTTCAAGGTTCTTGCAGCAGGTCATGTCAAACTGACGCCTAATGTATGTGGGGAGGCCCTGGTAGAAGTCCAACTGTAGTCTAGGTTCATCAAAGTTGATGGTGTTGAGAGCGCAGTTGTGTAGGTCTTTGTATGCAGCAATGTAATCCTTAATTGTTCCTGTCATTTTGAACGTTCTGAGTTTGGTCATGATTACAACGTCAGAGTCCTTCATGAAGAACTTTTTGAGGAATGCAATTTTGAATACCTCCCAGTTTTTCTTCTGGTTGGGGTGTTGGGCTATCCACTTGCTTATGAAAATTGATGTGGTTCCTGTGACATAAAGGGCAATCTCACTGACCTGGAGTCTGCAGGGGTATTCCACTTGTTCAAAATTTGCTTTGTGTACTGTTAATCCAGAGGGAGGCATTTTCCTGGTGTAGCCCTGAAAAAGCCCCAATTTCTGCTGTAAATAGGCATTGGAATACAATATTAGGTATTTCAGGCTGCTGTGGCTCTGTCACAGTTGGGGCTGTGGGTAACAGCCTGAAGGCTTTGAAAGTGCTTTACTGTTTAATGGGTACAAGGATGTTGCCATAGAAGACAAGGCCTGCAGGGATGTCTTGTCCTTCTTTGTAGTCTCTCCAGCTGTTAGGGAGTACCATTGCTTGGGTCTTTTTCTTAGGAGGAATTTTTCCTTTGAGTTGGGTAGGTATGGATAACCTACCTGTGCTACCACTATTGTGTATATACTTCTGGGAAGTATAAAAAACGAGATAAAGGGGAAGATTAAGAAGAGAATGATACTTTATTGGATATGAATATAGAATAATATATAGTATCATGTCAAGCCACATACTGTCCATGTACATCATGGAAGTCATGGGGCTTATCTGAGTTATGTTCCTCTTATGTCACAAGGCTTATTCAAGTTGTGTTCCGCTTAGGATCTGGATTGTTTGATCCCCATAATAGATGGTCAAATGATATCAGTGCCACCAATTTACTGGTTAGTTGGTGAGCCATTTGGTGATCTAATTGGGGTGTTAATTCCCTGGGAGGGAGTAATCAAAGATGTTGCAACAGACGCAATTCTGGGGTAGCCTTCTTTAAAATTGTCTCCAATAAATCTATTTCCTCTGCCTATACTATTGGATTATTATATTAACTAGGATTACCAAACCCTAGCCACAACCTAATAGCATCTATCTTAAAAGACAAAATAATTTGAGACATAGGCCCAAACCAGAATGAAACAGTTCCTGGAAATCATTAAGAAGTATGAGCACCTTTTTGCCAACTCCAGCGCCAAGCTGGGCTGCGCTAATAACTGCTTTCATAAAGTCAACACAGGAGAAGTGCAGCCCCTATTCCAAACTGTATACTGCCAATTCCCCCAGCTAATTGAATAATCTAGCAAGAAGTGGATAAGCTATTGAAAGGAGGGCTTTTAGTACAATCCAATAGTCCTTGGGCCAGCCCTTTGCTCCTTTTAAAGAAGAATGATGGGACCAATTGGGTGGTAATCAACTACAGGAAATAAAACACCATATCCAAGAAAGATAGGTACCCCCTACCTTGGATTGACAACACTCTGGACAAGCTAGGAGGTGTGCAGTTCTTCTCATCCATGGATCTTGTGGTATGCTATTGGAAGATACCTGTGGAAGTCAAAGACCAAGAGAAATGTGCCATTGTGACAGCTGACAGTCTGTACCAACCAACTTAGATGCTGCAAGGACTAGCCAACGCCCCGTCCACTTTTCAAAGGCTAATGAACTCCACCTTTTGCAATTTAGGTCCATCTGTATCCTTGTATATTTAGACGACATCAACGTGTACTTGAAAAGCTTTAAAGACCATCTTAGATATTTAGAGCAGGTCTTTATCAGGCTAGAAAAAATAGGAATGAAACTCAAGCCAAAGAAGTGTCAAATCTTCAAAGAGAACCTTGAGTTCCTAGGCCACATCATCAACAAGAAAGGCATTGCCCCCATTCTGGCCAAGGTATCAGCTATTTCTAAACTTGCTGCCCCCACCACTGTCAAAGACCTTCAATGTTTGCTTGGCATGGTTGGCTACTATTGCTGCTTCATAGAGGCATTTGCCAACCTATTCTAACCCCTCTTCTGCCTCCTAAAAAAAGATGTAGAATTGCTATGGGATCACAATTGCCAAGATGATTTTGAGGCACTCAAGCAAGACTTTAGTATAATCATTGGTTATGGCATATCCTGAATTCTTCAAAGAGTTCATTTTATATACAGATGCCAGTCTAGTAGTGGTAGGATTGGTTCTTGCGCAACTGGATAATGAAGGCCATGATCACCCTGTTGGATATTTCTCCAGAACCCTGAATGTCTATGACTGGAACTACTCAGTAACCAAACAAGAATGTCTAGCAGTCATTTATGGTATTGAGGAGTGTTTCCCCTACTTATATGGTTTCCACTTTAAGGTTGTGACCAATCACTCTTCCCTGAAGTGGCTGGCTAACCTAAAGGGTCCTGAAAGGAAGATTGGCTTGTTGGACAGTGAGACAGCAGGCATACAATTATGAGCTTTTACACCGTCCTGGGGCCAAGAATGCCAATGCTGATGTATTATCTAGACTCTTACTAGTAGCAGTGTTGTAACTGTGCTGTTTTAGCAGAGTTACAAGGGGGAAAATATTTAGAAGCTAGATAATAATCTTTATTTGGAGATAGTGATTATATAGTCAATGTGAATCAAGGATAACAGGAACATGATTGGTGATCACACAGCTGGATGGAAGAGGGGGTGGCTTGATCCTGGTAATGATTCAAGCGCCAAAACAAGGTATCCACTGTAAGGGATCATCATCTGTTCATGTTGTTGGATTTGGTAATTTGAGTTGACTTCCTAGTCTGGCTTTGAGTGGCCAGGTAATTGGATTACAGGTCACAAACCCGCTTGTTTGGAACCTTACTGGCAGGGTCAAGCCTGCTGTTTCAACACCCCCCCCCCCACTGAAGGTTGGCCTCCTCTGGGGGTAGGTTTTCAGGGAGGTCATCAGGAGCCCAGGCGCTGTACTGGACTAATTGTTGTTCTGTGATGGGCAGGACAGTTTCTCATTGTTTTTGTCTTGCTTTGCAGGGTCTCAGGCAATCATGGTGTAGGGTCTTGTCTTGCTTGCGCTTCCTGAGTCCTTGCAAGAGGTAAGTGTTATTGTTGTTTACCTTTAGAATTATTGCTGTCCCTACTTTCTTGGGTTGTAGTTTGCTTTTATCAAGGTTCATGACCCAAACTTTGTCCTCAACTTCATGTCTATCTCGGATGGGGACAAAGGTTTTTTGCAGCTGTTCATTTTCTTTTTCTGTTTGTTTGCTGTTGGCCTCTATAGCTTGAGGGTCTGAGCGTGGGGGGACTTCACTTGGAATTTCCAGTTTGGTTCCTGTCAATGCTTGAATGATATTTGGCTGTGTTCTGTATACCAATTCAAATGGGCTTTTTCCGGTGGATCTGTTCACTTGGGTTTGGCACACAAGTAGTGCAGTTGGTAGCTGCTTAAACCAGTATTCAGGTCTCCTGGCAGTGAGCTTGGCTAAGGCTTGCATGAGGCTGTCATTAAGCCACTCTACACGTCCATTGGCCTGTGGGTGGTATGGCGTTGTTACAGTGTGTTTGACCCCATTTTTAGCAAGGTATATGTTGGTGGTTTTGGAGGTCAATTCTTTCCCTCCATTGGTTATCAGGAGTTCTGACTTTCCAAACTTGCTGATTATCTCTTTACCAATAAATTGTTGTATGTCATTGCCAGTGTGCGCCCTTACTGATTGGCCTACTGGCCATCTTGTAGAAAAGTCTATGGTGGTGATGATGTACTTCTTATCATTGTGTTTCCCTGGAATGGAGCTGACGACGTCAAGGGCCCATACTTTGAAGGGTAGTTGTGTGTGGATAAGAAATACTGACTTTGGAGGGTTTTTGCTTTTGGAAAACTTTTTGCATACCTCACATTGGTCTAGGACTTCTTGAACATTGCAATATAAGGTTTGTCACAGTAGGTTCCATAATGCTGGGTATTGTCTGTCCAAGTAAGAAGGCTTGGAAAGCCGGGAAACCTGTATCAAAATTAACCAAGTTAACAGATTTGAACCAAACAGTCAATTGAAAATGGGTCACAACTGCTCCAGTCTGCCAGCTGAAACCAGCTCCCCCTTTCAAACTGATGTTGATAAATTGACATAATTTGAGGGTCGCCTAATATGAGCTTGTTAATTGACAGGATTGTCAGAAACTGGTCATTAAAGGGTTCTTTGCAACCTGGACCAGGTACTTGCTGAAAAATGTGGAAGGAAATGGAGGTCAAGATTCAGGTGGTATTGCTTAGTTGCTTTTTTTGATATATATTGAATAATTTTCCCTGTTTTGACTCTAAGAGTTGAGTCCTCCTAAATTTACTCAATAAAAATCATTTATCCCAAGTTCTAATTTTGATTTTAAAAAAAATGCATCCTGTGATTGGGTTGTTGCAGTATATTCTGTACAATCTGATTCTGAACCAAATCATTTCTGGAAGATGGGGCCCTGCAACTGGAACTTTGTTGTTGGCGCCTCCCAATGTCAATTCCATTCCAGCCAATTTTGCAGCTCCTCCCCCCATTCTTGAAACTGAAAATCATGTTAATTCCCAATGCCCAGAATTTTACACTGAAGATGCATTGATGCTTTCCCAGGTCATTTATCTTGGACTACTTTGGTTAGGACTAATTGTTCTACTTAATCCTGGAGTTACAATTGGAAAATTCACAAAAAAATATCTGAAGCTGCATTGGTGATTAATCATTAATTCTATGTGGATTTGGGTGATAATTCCCCATCACTTAGAAACAGCTTCATATTATCCAGTAATTTCTGTCACAAGGTTGGCCACCAGGCCTTGTGCTTAAGGAACTCATATAGGTTTTGGCTCTTGGTGTGTCTGAGGTTTCTGTGATAGAGTAGGATGGTGTCAACCCGCTGGTGCGTGGGGATATAGGAAATGGTAGTGCTGTCAGACATTTTTCTGTGAGGGTTCTGTATATGTCAGCAAATAAATGTTTGTTTTTGATAACTGTTTCCATTGCTATTTTGGTTGTGCTGGGGGAAACCCTTGTCTTTTGTTTGTAGTACTAAGAGAGGCCAATCTGGGTCAAGCCCATTTTCCACTCTTGAGGCACAGACATACAGGCGGGAGAGGGTGTCTGCCATGGCAAGCTCTTGACCAGGTTTGTACTGTATGAGAATATTGAATCTCTCCAAGAGCTCCATCCAGCAGGCTTGGCAGTGAGATAGATTTGCTTGGGTTTTGAAATATATGAGCAACTTGTGGTTGGTTAATGCTATGAATTCTTCCTGCTGTTCCGGATAACAGCGCCATTTGACTAGACAGTGCAAAATAGCCAACAGTTCCTTGTTGTGGATAGGGTATTGACACTTGCCATCTGTCAATTTTTGTGATTCATAAGCTACAGGCAGGAAGTCACCATCATTATTTTTGATTTGTAGTGCTCCCCCAATGGATGCATCTGAGGAGTTGGTTTCCATTTGATATCCCCCGTCATGTTTGGGGTATTGCAGGATAGGAGCTGTTGTGAGTTTCTCCTTGAGGCGTCTAAAACAGAAGTCACGTTGGGGGTTCACACAAACTTGGACTTGGCGCCTGTTATGGCAGATAAGTGGGCAGTCAAAACACCACAGTCAGGTATGAAGTGGCATACATAGGCCATCATCCCCAAGAAGGTGCAGAGTTCTGATTTGTCTTTGGGAGGTGGCATTTTGCAGATGGCTTGTATCTTCTGACTGTTGGGTTTGATGCCGTCTTTTGAGACTATGTGTTCCAAGAAGGGTAGTTGCTCTCAGAAGAACTGGCATTTGGAGGGCTTGGCCAGCAGTTTGTGTTGTGCCAGGGTTGCAAAGACTTCCTCCAGGTCCTTGTGGTGCTGTTCCACCAAGGTGCTGTAGACAATGATATTGTCCAGGTACACGAGGGCGTGTCTGCCTATGTGTGGCGCAAATACTTTGTTCATGAAGGTTACAAAGGTGAACAGGGCATTGGTCATGCCAAAGTTGAGTACCATGCATTTGTAGGAACTGTACTTATGCAGAAGGCTGTTTTGGGGATGCCTTCCTCTTTGATGTGAATCTGGTTGTAGCCTGCAGTCAGATCAATCTTGGAGAAGACTGTGGCTCCTCCCAAGGCGTCAAAGAGATTGTTTCAGTGGTAGTGGATAACAATTCTTGATAGTAACTTTGTTTAGGGCTCAGTAGTCTGTGACCAGATGCAAGGTACCGTCCTTCTTGGCCACAAAGAATATGATGGCCCTAAAAGGAGACTGTGAGGGGCAGATAATTCCTTTCTCCAATGCCTCCTTGAGATAGGCACATAGGGCGTTGTCTTTGTTTGGGGTCAGCCTATAGATAGGGCGCACTTTGGGGACAGCCCCTTTGAGTTGGATGGAGTGTTGGATGTGTTTCTCAGGGGGCATCCCGGGTAGCGCTTCTATGAAGATTTCTGGATGGTGGGCCACAATTTTGCGGCCCTGAGGCGTGGAGGTATCCTGGTGATCTTTGAAGTGTATGATCTTGTACTGGCAGGAGTCCCAGTCAATTGCCTTCAGGTTTTCCTTTTTGACTAGGGTCTCTGTGATGCGCACAAAGATGTGGTTGTGTAGGAGTTGGTCCACTGAGTCAGGATAGATCTGGTGATTGACACCTTCATGCTTAATGGTCAACACTGAGGTTGCCCAGTCTACGTAGGATTGTTCTTTTGTAACCAATCCAACCCCAGTACAATGTCAAACTTTGGGAAGTCAATGATGGGGCCTTGGATGGTGGAGTGTAGGTTCTCAATCATGAAGGAGAAGGGGGTGGTTTCCCTTGTCACAACAATGTGATGTTCATCAGCCAGGACCACGTTTTTAATCCGCAAAGGATTAGTGGCTAGCTTGAACTTGTCTACAAAGCTGCTGTTGACTAGGGTTTGATCTGTGCCTGCATCCAGGAGTGCCAAGCCTGTGTAACTTCAAAAACAGAAAGGATAGGACATCAGTTTATTGGGATGTCTGGCAATGGTGTACAGTACTGGGTCCTCTGAGGGTACTTGGATCATTGGGCATTGGTCCACATCCTTGGGTTGGTACTCATCATTGGGCAAGTCAGGAGTTGCGTGGGGAAAGCTTGGAACGCTTAATGCTCTCCCTGGGCTTTTCCCTCATCTTGATTGCCTTGTGTGGCAGTGATACAAAAATAAGTACAATTTGACTGGCCATTGTTTCCATTCCCATGTCCATTTGAGCTTGTGGGTTTATGGTTGGTGTTATTCCTGTTGCTTCCAGGGGGTGGTCAAGTGAAGCACCCGCTTGTGTGAGAATCCTTGGGTCTCTCTTGTTTTCCAGTTTTTGCCTTGTGCAGAGTGTTAGATGTCTGTTCTGCTTTTTCTGCTTTGCGGTACAGGCTTTATAGGTTGGTCACTTGGTCCAGGTTCACATGTCTCATTACATGTGACTTAAGGGTGTCATAGTACATGAGGTGTGTAGCTGGGGTGTCAAAGGCCATGTCAGAGGGTGCACAAAGTTGGAGTTCCTTGTAGGCGCGGGTGAGTTCCTTCACAGTTCCTATCTGGGTGAGGTTCTTCACTTGGCGTATGATCATGAGCACCGTATCCTTAAGCACAAATCTTGCCAAGAAGTCTTGCTTGAAAGTATCCCAGTTCTTTTTGGTGTGTTCCTTGTGCCACTTGTCACACCAGGTGCCAGCATCATGGGTCAGGCAGATGGAGATTTCTGCAATCCAAAACCGCTGTGGGCATTTCATCTGGGCCAGCTTGCTCTGGGCAGACTGGATCCATGCAGCAGCATTGTTGTTGTTGGCCCTGGTGAAGGGTTCCAAGGCGGCGCTTTGCAGTCTTTGAACTACATAGGCGGACATGGTGTTTTTGTTGGTTGGTTGCGGAATGGAGGAGGGAGCCTGAAAGAGTCCTTGTGCAGACATGGCGTTGAAGGCAGGTAGTGGAATCACTGTGTTCTGGTACAGGACAAAGCCATTGGGTATCTCAGCACCAGGAGTGTACAGGGTCCAGTCAGGCGGGAGGCCAGACATAATTCTGTCAAGGATTTGTTGGCTGCGGCGCGTGCAGGCAACAGGCGGAATTTTTCAAGATAAGGTAGGATGGAGAACCTACCTGTGCTACCAATGTTGTAACTGTGCTGTTTTAGCAGAGTTACAAGGGGAAAATATTTAGAGGCTAGATAATAATCTTTATTTGGAGATAGTGATTATATAGTCAATGTGAATCAAGGATAACAGGAACATGATTGTGTTGATCACACAGCTGGATGATGAAGGGGGTGGCTTGATCCTGGTAATGAGTCAAGCGCCAAAACAAGGTATCCACTGTAAGGGATCATCATCTGTTCATGTTGTTGGATTTGGTATTTTGAGTTGACTTCCTAGTCTGGCTTTGAGTGGCCAGGTAATTGGATTGCAGGTCACAAACCTGCTTGTTTAGAACCTTGCTGATGGGGTTGAGCCTGCTGTTTTGAAAGCAGCCCTTGCTCCATAAGGAGACGCCCTGTTTGATCTTATTCCTTTTCCCTCCAAATGGGATAGTATCTCCCCAAAGGCCCAGAAGACTCTAGCCAAACTTACTTATAACACTACAATTAGAGATGGCTGCCTATATAAGGAAGTCAAGGGACATAAGCTGCCTTATATTTTCCCCTCTCAACGGCTAGCCATATTACAACAATTCCTTAACCTAGCCACCAGGAATGCAGGGGGAAAAAATGTATGATGGTAACACTCACATCTCACTGTTATTGGGAAGGTATGTACACTGACATATTAGAATTTTTTCAAAATTGCATGACTTGCTCCAAGTATTGCCCCCTACCCAAGGCCACTAGCTACAGACTACACCCCCCTTTGCATGTGTTTCACACTGTTAGCATTGATGTGGTAGGACCAGTAGGCCCAAATAAGACTAGTTGCGGAAACTGATACCTTATTGTAGCCATTGATCATTTTATCAAATGGGTTGAGGCCAAAGCCATACCTACCCCTACAACCAAGCACACTGCCTGTTTTGTTCTATCATATATCACTGTCAATCATGGTTGCCCACACACCATCCTGACAGATAATGGAATTAATTTTACCAGCAAGCTTCTAGTTGAACTAAACAAGGCTATGAAAATCAAGGACGCAAAATCTACTCTGTATCACCCAGAAACAAATGGCTCTGTTGAAAAAGTTAACAGCACCCTTAAGACTATCCTCAAAAATCTCATGATAGACTCAGGTTTGGCATGGGACACTCTAGTCCCCCTGGCGCTCATGGCTTACTGGGTAACTAACCATACTGCTATAGGAAGCTCCCCCTTCCAGATGGTTTATGGACAACAACCCTCCCTACCTGGACTCTTAGCAACCTATCAGCTAGATACAGATAGTTCCCCAATGATCATATAAGAGCTCTCACCAAAGGACTAATAACTCTCCATCATGAAGCATATAATACTATGGGAATAACTTGTTGTGCTGTGTTTGCTTGTGACATAAAGCATTGTCCTAAGCTAGCCTCTTTTGAGATCAGCCAACATGTACTCATCTCCAGGGCTCAGACTTCCAGGCGTCTCCACAAGCTCACCCCAATATTTTCAGGTCCATTTGTTGTAATTTAGAATAGTAGTTTTGATGCATATACAGTCCTAAATATTGCCTCTGGTTGATCTTACCAGATAGTATATGCTAAGTTCATGAAAGCAGCCCCTGCAGTTGACAAGGAATCTCCTCATTCCTTGCCAACTTCTGCCCATATGGGCAACCCTCAGTAAGGCCATGTGGGTTTACAAAACCTCTACCAGCCTTGCTATTATCTCTTCTATATAGGGCAGTAGAGGAAAAATTATGTAGGAATATAGACAATCAATTAAGCAAGGTAACCTAATTCCCCTTCATAGGATCAGGCTGAAGAGACCAATTGTTGGTATAGCCTGCATAAATAAAAAGGGATTTATCCCAGAAAAAAAAATAAAAAAATAAAATATAATTATTATTAATATTATTATTATGGTAGAAACACAAGTTTTTATTCCTGGAGTTGATTAGGAGTCATGAACCCCATATAATGGTTAGTGACCTTGGCAGCCACAAAGAAAGGAAACATGCAATTGTTGTTGTATGCAGCTACATGATCACTAATGGGAGTCTGAAGCATCCAGTTGTACATACAACACTTCTCAGGAGGATGGTGGCTAGTGTAGATGGTGGCCAGGATGAGTGTGTCTTGAATTAGGTACTCATACAACTCAAATCCCTTGGCAGGACAACCTGTGGTCAATTGAGCTTGCATATTGTCAATAGCAGTGACAACCCTCTTGCAGGACAAATTGGCAAGGTTGGCCAGATTAAAGGAGAGACCCATAGTGATGAGGGCTTCCACCTGCTGGTGATACAAATTAGGATCCAGCTCACTGACTCAGTTGGCAAATAGGCGGTATCAACGGCTCTGCAACACCCTGCCAAACCCATGATAGGAGAGAACAGGACGGATGTCCTGCTCTACTCCCCAAGTCTCCACTTCCAATATAAGAGTGTTCCTTGCAAAGGCAACATCTGCTATCTTTCAAGGACAGGCTGCAATCAAATGGCTGAATTTGGACAGCGTAAATGAAATGGCATGACAGGTGTCAATGGCCATGGCATTCTCCACCAAGTGTGCCGCCCAAGCAGTAACAGGTCTGGATACCTGGCATCCCAGCCCAAGCTTTGTGGTGTCAATGAGGTTTGAAGAAGAGGGAAGCCAACTCACAGGAGGCACACGTGCATATACATTGACTGAGGAATTTTTGAACCAGGCCAAGTCTTCATTCCGGACTAACTCAAGAATTTGAGTCATTGTCTCAACCTGAAGAGCTACCCTGACCTCCCAATAGTTGTTCTCAGACTGTTTGTCCAGACAGACTTTGTTGATAGCCATTCTGACTGTAGGGACTAAGTACACGCTTGGAGAAATCAGGTGCATGATAAGTGATGACCACATGTTGTCCAACCCCATGTCAAAAAAGGTCTCCTCTATTGCTATATGAGGAACTAGGGTATCCTTGGTGGGGTTCTCTGCACCCAAACAATTAGCTGCCTCTTGAGAAGTGTGCTGTTGCTTGTTGATAAAAGCCTCAGGACACTGCCTGAATGTCAGCAGCGTCTCAAGCAGCCTGGGCCATCACCTCCTGTAAGGCCTGCTCATCATTAGTTGAAATGGCTGTTTCTGCCCCTCAGGCCAGGTCACAAAGACGCTGACGCTGGGTGGCTGGGGAGGCAGGGCAACTTGGTGGGCTGCGGTCTTTGGGATAAGATTGGGCATTGGAGTCTTCACTGGCAGCAGGCCCCTGGGCACAAGAGGATTTTGATGCTTCAGGTTGTGAGGTCTCAAATCCCTTGACCTCTTCATCTAACTGTAGGTATCAACACCCCTTGGCAGCATGAACCCAACTGGGCGCAATGGCAAAGGCCACTGAAGTCAATCGGGCTCCAACAATCTTGCAGTCCTCCTTGGGGAGATCCTCTAAGAGATGTTATTCCTGCTCTAATGAGGAGCCCACCCCCTGTTCCAGGGCCTTGAACTTGGCTTGATGGAGAGCAGTTAGTGCAGTCTGCAGGGAGGCAGACAATTCATGGACGCAGCAGGTGGCAGAAGATAATGACATTTTTTTAACTATGGGAAATCATTCAGGACGCCTGTACTTATACTTAACTTTATCCAATTAATTTGGCTTGATTATCAATGGGTGATTCATCATGGCTCACCTCTCAAAAGTTATCCCCCAGTTATCATTAGGCCACTTGAGATTAATTGGCTGCTTTAAATTGGTTTCAGATGTACATCTAATTGATATTATGAGGGCCTTAAATTTCTTTTTAGGATGAGGATGCATCCTGATCTGGGGGTATATGGTGCAGGGCGCCCCTCCCCAATATTACCTATTGAGACTTATTCTTTATTTGGAAAGTATAAGGGGAACTGCTGCCCTTTTTTGTGTTTTGCGTCAGAGAGTCACCCTCCAAAAACTATAGGAGCATTTCCAATTAGAGACTAATTGACGCACCTGCAGCTGGCCGCAGATGCATTGGAGAGTGACCCATCAAAGTGATTTTTATAGTGGCAATTAGTGACCAATTGATGCATTGCTCACGCCCACTATGCAATTTGGTATAGTGACTATCCACCCCTTTTTGCCGAGCATTGACCCTCTAGGAGAGCATTCTGAAACCCTGTTCTACACCCAATTCTTTAGAGATGGCCCTACTTTTGCTGCAACCACCTGACCCCAAGATCACATGTTTAGATGTTCACATTCCACCCAATCTAAGCCATTTCCTTTCTGAATATTCCCCAAAATGTTTCAGCCCTTCAAGAACAGCTTAGTGCCTGTCAGTCCAGACCTCAGTCATGATGACTCACCCTTCCTTTTCCCTCCTTCCCTGCCAACTATAAAAGACCCTCAGAAGACCCCAATAAAGACATCATTTTTACCAAACAGACATAACAACTGACTTAACATTCTTAATTTACTTGCAAAACCCAAATATAGTGGTTTTGTTGAGTAAGGAGATATTAGTCTTGTTTTGTTCACTCAGTTGCTGCTCAGCTACTTTAACCTCATCCTCAGAACCCTTGAGCACCACATTACCCTTCTCCTTGAGAGCAGTGAACATATTGGCATATTTTTGACAGTATTTGATGTTTTCAGGGCTGTTCTAATTGTCCAGAGAAACCCTGAGTTTTTTCCATGAGAATTGTAGGCTTTTCACTGCTCAATAGCAAGTGGAAACCAAAAACTTGATCCCAAAAGTGGACTCAACCATTGACTGAATATTTTCCAGTTCAAGATGGAAGCTTCTATTGATCCACTGCTTTATTGCCCACAGGTATTCCTTAACCAATAGGATTGGTTTGCGCTTGTATTTCTCTGAAAGGAGAATGGCACCCATTTTCAGGTAGGTAGTGAAGAGCCTGTGCGCAGATTTTACTGAGATTCCAACAATGTCTGCAGCCTTCTTGTAGTCCAACGTCTCCTCCATGAGTCTGTTAAAGGCCTTATGGGTGGCATTGGAGATAATGTGGTACTTGGGCTTTTTAGAGGCAGGCACAGACTCTGCAGGGCTCAGCCACAACATAGGGCATAGGCATTTGGCTGCAGAACAGAGCAACTTTTTTCAACATCTTCTGCCATTTTGCTGTTTGATAGTATTGTGGCTCCTTGTTGTCATCTTGCCATTTGTTATCACTCATGTAAGGCTTTTATTTGGTGTCAAGGACAGGTTTCACCTTCCCCATGATAGTATCTGGACAATATCACAGCAGTATACAGGGTTGTACACCAAGGACACTCTCTCAGTGGTGATGTCATTTACTGTTTTGGTGGTGATGACTTTAGGGTAGTTTCTGGTCAGCTTGAGGACCCTAGGATTGATGCTCTGGCCCTTGCACCTCAATCTAATTGAACTGGTTGGGTCAGTGCAACCTCGCCAATATGTTCTTCTCTTCATGTCTCCTTCCTGAGTAGGCACTTGTGTTGCACTAACTCTGTTCTTTGACCCGTGGGGACAATTGCAACCACAGCGCACAATGGGTGCATTATTACTCTGTTGTTGTGAAGCTTTCATTTTGGTATAAAAATAAAATAAAATAAAAATCAGTTTATCCAAATAATTTATTTATTATAATTTTTATCTCTCCATATATAGTAGCATGAAAGCTTGTAGTCACTAATGTTTATTTCAAATTAAATTTTTATATTTCTATATTAATAATTTTTGGTCATAAATGTGCACTGTTAATCATGTGTTTTGATAAATTTGATCTTTTTATTAATTCTAATCCCAAAACAGAAACTCAGAATATTTATTTCCTTTTTGTATTCTAGATTGTATTCTTACTGTAGATTCAGAACCTGCTGGGAAAAATGCAGGATTGTCAAATTCTTTTGCATAAACTCACCAACTTACTGGAATATTTTTATTTTTTTATATAAAAAAGTAGGTTTTTCTGGGATGAAAATTACTCCATTAAGTTTCTGAGTGCATGCAAAAGAATTTGATAATCCCACATTTTTCCCAACAGGTTCTGAATCTACATTAATTAGGACAAGCTGGTAATAGTATTATAGATTCACTCATTTGTTTTGATATTTCTGTTTTCTGTTTCAGTTGCTATTGGGGTTCATTGTTGGATTGAGTTTTTAACTTTTGTGACTGAGTTCCATGTGTTAATAAAAAACATAGCAGATGTGTTCTGTGGCTGAAACTCATGTGTTATAGTGTTTGGTATATTTGTTGTTGAATCATTATACATTTGTCCCCAGTTTGAATAGGTTGTTTTGGGAGTGGACATATTTGCCAAATAGTGCATATTTTCTGTGGAATTAGCTTCTATTTAGATCTAACAAGTTGATATTTGTTGTGTGACTGAACCTGTGCGCTCTAAATTGACTAATTTTTGTTTATCTCAACAGGTTTTAAAACTACTTTAATTGAATTTAAATTTATAAATTTATTGTTTTAATCATTAAAAATGTTGATTATTATAAAGCTAATAAGATATGTATAAGTAAGCTTAATGCTTTAAAAATTTAATGATATTTAGAATTTAAAATTAAAAAGGGTAATTTAAATATTTTCTTTATCAGAAAACTCAAGACCAGGGTATAATAACATCTTCCAGGGGGAAACCTAAGCATTCAAAGATTTGTAAAGTACAGGAGAACCTGTTACTTTAGGAAAAATGGTGGCTTGTGAGGAAAGCATCTTATATATAGGAATTCTGACTGGGCCCAAAGCCCAGAAGGAATTGGGATTTTCTTCTTAAAGCTGGTAATTTTTCAGATTTACATATATACTATAATATAGGGAAATGTACTGCATTACAACAGTACTATTTTTCTCTAGACTCTAATAATAATTGAGCGTGAAAAGAAATAGAGTTTCAGGGTCCAGGATGCCCTTGACAACTTACATACCACTATCTCTGTGAATTCATAAAAGCCTGTAGTAAAAAGCTCCCTTGACACAAAGCCTGCCCTTGGCAAACTTGAATAGCCAGGAATTGTGAGGCATGCATGCCGCAAAACCTGGAGACCAAATCTATGGAAGAAATTATATCTCAAAAGTATTAGGAAAAAGTAAATTGGGAAAGCAATCAATTAATTGCACAATTGGATAATCAATTTTTTGAAGGTCTTCCTAATTGGAGTGGCACCTTGGCATTTCTAACCCAAGTGCATCACAGCATGAGCTTAAGCCAGGCACAGGTCCCTTTGCACACAATCAAAGACATTTCTGAGGATGAAAATCATGCCACTGAGAATAATGCCACCAGCCAACTAGTGGCACAAGAAATTGATTCCCCTTTGGTAATTATAAATGATGAGGGAGGGAAGCCTTTCTCATCTTTGACATCATCTCAGAAAATCTCTATGCAGCATGAGCACTTTTGGCTTACATGAATTTAATATACAGTAGGAAGTTTATTTATAGTATTTGCTTCTTTATGTGAATCCCAACAACAGTATGTTGCTGGCTATTCCTTGATGCCAGGAACTCCTTCCCCATACCTGTCCACTACCACTCATGTCCCAGATCCTGAGTTTATTGTCCCCAAAAATTGGACCTTCCTCCAGGTTACCCACTTTTCATACTTAGAGGCAGGCTTCTATTGTCTATGATAGAAAACCATACTGTATCCCCTTCAATAGAGGCCCTTCCTGCACAAGACTTCAGCAAGCCGTGGTTTGTATATATGACAGTATTGTGGTTAGCCAATCAGGTTATATCCCACACTGGTATCTGGCATCCCTGGGCAACTGCAGCCAACTATCTGGCCAGGATAGCCCTAATTGTATACATGTCCTTTCAGGCCTGGCCTGCCACTCCTGTAGGAGTGCAACTGGAAACCAGCATGGGCTTTGGCATAGAGGAAAGGACTACATTTTATTTTAAGTCCAAATAAATAACAGAATGCTTGATATCAGCCTTTATTCATATAGACTGATAAGAAGACTATCTCACCCACCTGTGTTATTCCCAAAGTTAGCTTATAACACTAATAAAGAGACTTAAGTAGAATTAGGGTGTTGTTGCAAGGGGCCCAGTCAGGGGTAGTTTTTAGAAGGAATCTTTATAGGGCAGTAATAGATACCTAAAGATACAATTGGCCCAAGAAATTGATACTTTAAATTCAGAGCCTAAAGGTAAAAATTTGGGATTGCCAAATTGTTTTTGCATGAACTCACCAACTTAATGAAGTAATTTTCATCCCAGAAAAACTTACTTTTTATATAAAAGGATGAAAAGTATTCCAGTAAGTTGGTGAGTTCAGGCAAAAACAATTTGACAATCCCACATTTTTACCTTTAGGTTCTGAATCTACAGTATGAAGTAATGGAAGCAGCTTCCACACTCTTATCCCTCAAGCAAGAAGGGTCAGGTTTCTATCTGAGCTGCATTCCAGGGCTAGCCAGTCAGTGAATGGCTGCTAGTTGATGAAATTGAGTGTTCCAATCTAATCAGAGCCATTCTAAGACAATAGGATATTGGGCCTTTTATTTTAAAACAGGTGGCCTGGTGATACAATCCTTAGTGGATTCTTCTCTATGTTATTAATTTGATAGTCCATATAAAAGCATAATGTTCTAGGATGTAATAAAAGCTTATAATAATGATTATTATGAGATGCCTATTTGGGTGCCTGTTGAGGTGAAAAATAAATTGTGCAATATTTTCATGTTACATTAATTAATTAATTAATTAATTAATTAATTAATTAATTAATTAGGAACAGGTATTTTATCAATGCCAGAATGTGATTTGGTCATTGGTCCATTGATCTTTTGGCCTTCAGGCCTGAACTTTTTTGTTGAAACTGCTCCTAATAGCGCTCAACTGCTGGTCTGCATTAATTGGTTGAAACTGCTAATTAGTCAATATCCCAAAATCTTGACAGGGCTGATTCTTGTCTATTTGGGGCTGGGGAAAGGAATGCATCAGTTTACTGAAGAACTGTAAATGTTTAACCAGAAGATGATGTCCTTGAAAAGCGGTGAATATCATCTTGTAGCCCTGAAATTGATGTCTAGTCATGTTGCTGGTTGAAAGGGGTTAAAGTAACAAAGTTGGGGCAAAAATGGCAGGGGCCAATTAAAATGCAGTCAGAGACCATTTTTGGATTTCTGTGGTGGTGTCAGGATTCTCCTGACATAAAGTTGCTTTTTTTCTTGGATTATAGAAATGTTTAATCTGTTGAATTGAGTTTGAAGCTTCTTAAATTAGCTTTTATACCAACTTTGATTTAATTATACAATTCCAAGTCCCCAATTCATATAAAAACCTGTTTTTCAAATGCATGAAAATCCCCACTTGTTTATTTTGTATCTCACAATCTAGTGAACCAATCTCAATGCTTAAACACATTTCTTAAAGCCTGAAACAAGAGGATTTGAACTGAGCTATAATCTGCACCATTTACAAATGTGATACCTGCCTTCTGACACAATTTCCGCTTAATTACCCCCTGCTTCCTCTTAACTTCAAACACTAAGTGTATAAATTCTCTTATTATCTTTCCACTCTCATATTCCGAACATTCTCCTTCTTGGCTCCTCAAATAAATATGGTTTATTCAAATATCTTTGATCAACTTTTATCTTGTTTACTTGTCTTATCTTTTCTTGTCTGGATAAGCCTGAGTTACTTGAGAATGGTCTTAAGGCTGGAATTCTTGGTGGCTTTGCTCTAATTAATAACCCAGCTTCCAGCCCTGACAGGTGGCTGTGGCAAGAATGAAACTAAAAAAGCTTCATGGACAAACTTCATTGGTTTCAATGTCTCAGCAATGGGCAAGTTCTTCAGCCACGTTAGGAGAAGAGGTGAGGCTGCAGCACAGGGCATTCATAATTTGAGGTGTGGTGTTAAAGAAGGGAGGGCTGGTGATTTCAGAAATATGGAGAGAAAACAAGATCATGGGATATAATAAACCCACAAAAATGTCAATCCCAGTCAAAACTCCCATTTTAGAAGTCAACCCCCCAAAATCCAGAGAACATGTGAAAGATCTGATCATGAAAAACTTTGATCCCTCAATTAAATTATAAAAAGAGTAGTTTGATAGTGTAATAGTGAAGACTTGCTGAAATTCAGAAGTGTTCAAAATTGAGAATAAAATACCAAATGCTAAAATCATTTAGCAATAAAACAATTCTCAATGTCAAAAGTTGCAAATGACAAACTTTAAGAAAATGCATTGGGGGAGCCAACCAATAAACACTAGGGCAAAATAACAAAGGCAACAATTTTTAAAAATGAAACAGGATTTTGAAAATAAATAGTTTGAAAAATTGGCTCAGTCATGCACTCAATTTTGGGTTCAGGGGTTGCAGAAAGAAGTGTGGAGGCTGCATACACCAAAAAATTAACACTACAGCTTACTAGAGGCTAGATAGACATGTAAGTTAACAGATGTTTCATTCTAATGGAGCTTTTTACTGAAAGCTTAACATTGTTGTTTTAAAATACTGTCATAGCCCATATCAGAGTCTGGCTGGACTCCCGCAGGGCAGGCAGGCAGGCTGGGCCTGGAAGGCCATGTACACAATTGGTGCCATTCTGACAAGGTAATTCACAGCTGTAGCCAAAGAATGCCAACTTTCAGTATGGGGCACAACCTGATTGGCCAGCCCCAATACTGTGATGTAAACAAACCCTGACTTGCTGAAGTCTTGAGTAGGAGGTACATTGGGCAGGGAGGGAGTGAGAGAAATCTCCTTCATGGTAGTTGGAATTGTCACTCTAGAGTAGCTAGGAAGAAGATCCAGGTGGTGGTTGATGGAAGAACTCCAATTCAATGGTGCAAGGTGGATTAACCAAAGTGACAGGAGCAGAGCCAGGAGGAAACAGATAGGCGTAGTTGTATTGTGTGGTGGATTCACAAATAAATGCAAACAGAATAATTATATTTGTGAAAAAAATTATTCCTGTAAGAGAATAATGGGCCCTGTGCATTAAGTTGTTTATTTTAAGATGTGACTAGTGAGGAAAGCTTCTCCTCCTCACTATTTATACTTACTGAGGAATACTTAGCCTTTTGTGCCACCAGAGGCTGGTGGCATCATTTTCAGTGATACTTGTGATTTTGCTCAGAAATTGTGCACTTGGACCTGGGGATGGAAGGGCATTGGCAGGTTTAACATGAACCTTGGTTTGGATACATCATGCTGAGGTGCCACAGCTATTATTAAAACCTGAAAGCAATTGAGCGCCCAATTGCACAATCAAACAATCACTTTCCCAATTTACCATTTCCCAATAGTAAAAGGACCCAAATTTGTGTTTAGATTTGATTCCAGGGTTTTGTGGCATGGGAGCCTTGAAAACTCCAGGCCATTTGTTATCAGAAAGGAGGGTTTACTCCCAGGAAGATAGTTGGTAATGTTTTCCATGCTGTTGGCTGCTTTATCTCTAGGAAGGCTAGCTGATTGTCTAGGGCATTCTGGGCCCTGACAAACACTTATGGTTTTATTGAACCACTGGGAAAGTTCTGAGCTCTATCCCAGCTCATATGAGTATTTATAATTGAATGCTTGCATCATCAGGGGTAATTTTCTCAATCATTATATTTGAATTTACCAAAGAAATTGACATCATGATCCAATTTTTGGCCAAACCCCACTAAATTGCCTGGTTTCTGTGTTTTGAGGCTTTAAACAGTTTTTTTTCGAAATTTTTATCAAAAAACTCACCTGCTTTTCGAAAACCCACTTCTGGACAATGCCTTGATTGATGTCAGCATGTTCTTTCATTGGCTCTCTCTTATTTCTAACCTCCTTGCTTCTTATCCTTTGTACATCCAAGCAATTTTGGTTAGTATGAAATCACTCATGACAATCTTCACTTCTTTGTTCCAATTAATTTTGGCAAAACAGTCACATATTGTTTATCGATTGGTGTTAAAAGTGCTTGACCTGCAGGCCACCAAAATGCTTATGGATTATGACAGCATTGTGTCAAATTTCAATGCAGTGTCATTAACTGCTGAAAATACTCAGATCAACCAACCAGAAGCCTAAAAAATCTCCCAGCCCATTTTTCCTTAAAAAATTCTTATCACTCTAGAAGCTTATTTATGAATAGTTTATTATTCCTAGAAAAAATTAAATAAAGGATATATGAACCTCATACATTGGAATACCTATGCTTATGGGCCCCAGTTATTACCAAATTGAAGCTTTCCATGCTGAAGCTTTCTTCTGAGTCCTTGAAAGTTCACTGGCCTACTTTGTATCAAACTTCTCCATCTGTTTATTTCTTTTATTTACCTTTGAAAATTCTCTTCCTAACTTTGATTTTGACTTCTGTGCTCTGTTATTTAGCTCACATTTCAAAGTTAATTGGGCTTTCCTCTCAATTTGACTTGGTGTTGTTGAAGCAGTTAGTGGGTTTTTACTATATCCCTATCATTTCTCTTTGAATAGCTCTGCTCACCATCCAACTCTTACCCTAAAATTATCATGAGCACTATTGAGAAAAATCAAAAATGTTACAGTAGTTTTATAGCTGTGAAAATAAGCAAAATCAAGTCAGCCTAAATTGAAACCTACTTGGCTCAGAACAAAATCAACTTGTATCAAAGCAAAATACAAAATCAGTGAATCTATTTTGATTATCAATAGATTTGATCTACCTTCTAATTCACTTTGATCTCAGTTGATTTTGTTATTATTTGAGTGGATTTCACTTTAGGCTGACTTGGGTTTGTTTATCCTCAAAGCTGTAAAACTACTTTAAAATTATAATAAATATTATTAGGGCCAACGTTATTTACAAGCTTCCCTGATGTTGTGTTTATACTTCTGGGAAGTATAATAAACAAAATAAAGGGGAAGATTAAGAAGAGAATGATACTTTTTTGGATAAGAATATAGAATATTATATAGTATCATGACAAGCCACATGTTGTCCATGTATGTCATGGAGATTGTGGGGCTTATCTGAGTAATGTTCCTCTTGAGTCACAAGTCTTAATCAAGTTGTGTTCCATTTAGGACCTGGATTGAGTGATCCCCATCATAGATGGTTAACTGATAATGGTACCACCAGTTTATTGACTGGGCAGTGAACCACTTAGTGAGCCGCTTGGTGATTTACTTGGGGTGTGAATTCCCCAAGAGGGATTTATTGAATATGTTGCAACATCTCCCCCTGGGGTGCTGGAAGACAGAGCCTTGGGAATCTTTTTGAGAGTATCTGTTATACGGGCTTGATATTGATCTAGTTTGGTGTTGGATACAGGGAGCCTTGAATTTTGTTGAGCTGCTCTTGCCTTACACAAACAAAGTTGGTCATGATGCATATGTTTCAGTTCAGTTTGAGCTCCAATTCTTTTGATGAGGTAGATGTTATTGGGCTTCACTTCCATGACAATGCCTGGTCCATGTAACCCTGGGTCTAATTTGTGTTGGTTGTGATTGACAACCCAGATCTTGTCCCCAACTTGGAACCTTTCTTGTTGCAATGGAATTGCTTCCCACTGAACCCTTTGTTGTTCCATCACTTCTTGATCCTTTCTGGCTTGTAGCACTTTTGGGTCATTACTGTCTGGTATCTTCTTTAGAAGTGGCAGTCGTGGTCCCGTGGTTGTACTGACAGATGAGGGTTTCTGACCATATACAAGCTCATAAGGGCTTTTGCCTGTATTGCAGTTGACTCGTGTTCTGCAGACCATAAGGGCGGTTGGTAGCATGTCAACCCAGGCTTTTGGATTGTTGGCAGACAACTTACTGAGGGCTTCCACTAGAGAGCTGTTTAGTTGTTCTATGTGTCCATTTGCTTGGGGGTGATATGGGCTGGCTGTGATGTGTTTTATTCTATTTTTGGAAAAATAAATGCTGGTGTCAATAGCTTTGAGTTCATTGCCTCCATCTGTGATTAAGAGGTCAGGCTTTCCAAACTTTGCTATGATCTCCTTGCCAATTAATTGTCTCACATCATTGCCTTTGTGCTCTTTTGTGGCTTGTGCTACAGGCCATCTGGTTGCATAGCCAATGGCTGTGATGATGTACTTATTGCCTTTGCTTTTGTCAGGCATAGGTCCCACAATATCCAACAACCATACCTTGAAGGGTTGTATGATGAATACAGGTACTACTGACTTGGGTGGATCTTTTGTTTGTGTGTACTTCTCACAGACCTTACATTGTTCCAGTACCTCTCTGATATCATCTAGCATGTTGGGCCACCAGTAGTGAGTCTTGAGATATTCATGCAAGTTTCTGCTATGGGTGTGTCCCAAGTCTCTATGGTATTGGAGGATTGTGTCAATCTTTTGTGTTGACAGGACGTAGGGTACAGTGTCATCATTTGGGAGTATTTGGTGCAGGGTACCATATACGTTTTTGAACAGATGTTTGTTCTTGAGGACTTTCTCTTGGATGTCCATTGGTATGCCAGATGGGAACCCTTCCTGGAGATTCCCTATGATTAACATGGGCCAGTTGGGGTTGCCATCAGTGCAAAGGGTGTGTTTATTGTATAGCCTTGATAGGGTGTCTGCAGTAACCATCACTCTGCCTGGCTTGTATTCAATTTGCATGGGGTATCTCTGTATGAGACTCATCCATTTGGCTTGTTTTCTTGCCAGGTGTTGTTGTGTCTTGAAGAATATCAACAACTTGTGGTTGGTGAGTACTTTGAACGTATAAGCTTCTTCCAGATAGCATCGCCATTTCATGAGGCAGTGTATGATGGCAACCAATTCCTTATTGTGTATGGGGTATCTTTGTTTGCCATCTGATAGCTTCCTTGATTCATATGCCACGGGGAGGAAGTCATTTTGGGCTGTTTGGATACAGAGGACTCCTCCTATGGCATAATCAGAGGCATTGGTTTCTAGCTCATAGATACCCTCACGGTTTGGGTATTGCAGGATGGGGGCGGTAACCATGCACTCTTTTAGTTGGCGGAAATGTTGATCTCTTAAAGGTGTCCAGACAAATTTGGTTGTTTTCCCAGTGATGGCTGACAAGGGGGGATGTCAGAGCGCCCCAGTCAGGGATGAACCTGCGTACATAGGCTACCATTCCAAGGAAAGTGTGGAGCTTGCTCTTGTTCCTTGGGGCTGGCATCTCTGTTATGGTGCGTATTTTGTCTGGATCCAGTTTTATACCATCCTTGCTGATGATATGGCCGAAGAATGAAAGTTCAGTTGAGAAGAACTCGCATTTGGATGGTTTGGCAATCAGTTGGTTTTCCTGCAGGGTACAGAGGACTGTGAGGACGTCTTCCCAGTGTTGTTGTAGATTGGGACTGTAAATGATGATGTTGTCCAGGTAGATAATTGCTCTTTTTCCAATGTGTTCCTTGAAGACTTCATTCATGAAGGCTAAAAAGGTACTGGGAGCGTTTGTCATGCCAAAGTTGAGAACAACACACTCAAAGGACTTGTATTTAGTTTGAAATGTGGTCTTTGGAATGTCTTCAGGTTTCACACAAATTTGGTGATATCCTGCTGTCAAATCAATTTTTGTAAAGATTTGGGACCCCCCAAGGCATCAAAAAGGTCATCAATTAGGGGCAGGGGATACCTGTTCTTTATTGTGACCTTGTTGAGGGCCCTGTAGTCTGTGACCAGGCAGAGGCCTCCATCTTTCTTTGCCACAAAGAAGACAGCAGCACCAAAGGGTGATTTTGAGGGTCTGATGAGGCATTTCTTGAGTGCTTTGACAAGGTAAGTTTTCAGAGTGTTGTCTTCTTGTGGTGTGAGGCAGTAGATGGGTTGCTCCTTAGGCACACTATCTTTTAGGTCAATTTTGTGTTGTATACCCCAATCAGGGGGCAACCTGGGTAGTGTTTCTTGGAATACGGAGGGAAATTCATTGACTAACTGGTCTCTAATTGGGTTCTGTTTGTGTTGAGTTTCTGTGTTTTTGAAGTGTATGACCTCATACATACATGTGCTCCAATTGATTTTGCTGATGTCAGTTTCTTTCTCTGTTTCCATGATCTTTACAAATATGTGGTCCCTCATGAGGGTGTCAAGATGTGTTGGGTACAAGTGATGGTGGACTTCTCCTTGCTGGATAGTGAGGGTGGAACTGTCCCAGTTGATGTGAGGCTTTGTCTTTTGCATCCAATCTAATCCAATTATGATATTGTATTTGGGGATTGGAATGATGGGGCTGCTAATTGTTGTTTAGACGTCTCCAATTTGGGCCCGGAAAGGTCTTGTCTTGTGAGTAACTGGTGTGCTGTGGTTTTCTGCCATGATGAACTTCTTGATGCTACTTCAAATGATAGGTAACTTTATGAGGTCTGTGAAACTCTTGTTAATTAGTGATTGATTGGCTCCAGTGTCAAATAGTGCTGTGCCCTGGTATCTGCAAAAACAGAAAGGATAGGTAAGGAGTTTATTTCCAGTTTGGGCAGCAAACGGTAGAGGATTGCTGGAGGGAACCTGGATCATGGTGATTGAGTCTACGACCTGTTCTCTGTATGAGTCTTGTGAAGAGGGGGGAGGGCGGCTCACCTAAGCACTCTCCTGAGCTTTTCCCTCCTTGTTGGTATCTTTGGTGCTGGCCTGGTTGGCTTGTGCAGTGTGATTTCCGTTTTGAGGATGGATACTGTTGGCACAGTTGTTTTGCTTATTAGGGTGAGGCTCTCTCTTAGCTGCAGGGTTTTCCTTGCGCTTGTTGGTGGCATGTAGATTGTCAGACTTCTGAGCTGTGTGTTTTTCTTCTAGGAATACATCCTTGAGGTTCTTGCAGTGGGTCATATCAAACTTACATCTAATGTGTGTGGGAAGGCCATTGTAGAAGTCCAGGTGTGGTCCAGGTTCATCAAAGTTGATGGTGTTGGGTGCATGGTCATGTAGTCCTTTGTATGCAGTGATGTATTCCTCAATGGTTCCTGTCATTTTGAAGGTTCAGAGTTTGGTCATAATCATCACATCTGAATCCTTCATGGAGAACTTTTTGAGGAATGCGGCTTTGGATATTTTCCAGTTTTCCTTCTGGTCAGGATGTTGAGCTAGCCATTTGGTAACAAAATGTGAAGCAGTCCCTGTGATATGGAGGGCAATCTCACTGACCCAGAGTCTTTGGGGATAATCCACTTGTTTGAACTTGCTCTCAGTGCTGTTGATCCAAAGAGAAGTGTTATCACAGAGTAGTCCTGTGAAGGCGCCAATCTCAGCGGTACATAAGCGTTGAAACACGATATTGGGTATCTCAGGTTGTGTAGGCGCTGTTGTGGTTGGTGTGGTGGGGAACAGTCTGTGGGCTTTGAGAGTGTTGTACTGGTCAATGGGTACAAGGACGTTATTGTAGATGACAAGGCCTGGAGGAATGTCTTATCCTACTTTGTAATCTCTCCAGCCGTTAGGGAGTGACATTGTTTGGGTTCTTTTCTTGGGAGGAATTTTTTCTTTGAGTTGGGTAGGTATGGATAACCTACCTATGCTATCACTGTCGCATTTATACTTCTGGGAAGTATAATAAACGAAATAAAGGAGAAGATTAAGAAGAGAATGATACTTTATTGGATAAGAATATAGAATATTATATAGTATCATGACAAGCCACATGTCGTCCATGTATGTCATGGAGATTGTGGGGCTTATCTGAGTAATGTTCCTCTTGAGTCACAAGGCTTAATCAAGTTGTGTTCCATTTAGGATCTGGATTGAGTGATCCCCGTCATAGATGGTTAACTGATAATGGTGCCACCAGTTTATTGACTGGGCGGTGAACCACTCGGTGAGCCGCTCGGTGATTTACTCGAGGCATTAATTCCCCGAGAGAGAGTAATCAAAGATGTTGCGGCACTGAGGTATCCTTATTTCACTTTTTTAAATATTATATGGTATTATTTGTTACATTTTTAGATAGAGTGGATGAGATTTTGATCAAGGCAACCAGACTGATGGCTATAGTTTGGTCATTGATCTTACAGTTTCCTGGATTACTGACCAGTGAGTTTTGTACTTGTATCCTTTACAAATGTTCATTGGTTCATGGTGTTTACAGTAGTCACAGACTAAAGGTGTTGTCAATAGAAGGTATGAATTCTGACATGGAATTGCTATGATTTGGAGATAAATATACCAAGCATCAAATAATTCAATGTAATTATATGCATTGCTCGTTTTATTTGGCATCGATGTGAATATAGTTTAAAATAAAATGAATGCGGTTTGATGGATGTTAACACGTCATATATTCAAATTCAAGCTTAAAGATATGGGTTTGAATGTAAACGCCAAATCCTTTTTGGTATTTATAAGATCATGATTTATATGAAAACTGTGGCTTGATTTGAGGAATTAATGACGAGCTTTAAGCCAAGATTAAGCTGGGTTTATAAATGGATGGGGTTTAATAGCTGGGCTTGTAATGATTCTATTTTTAAATCCGATGTATTTGTTGAGCCCCAACCAACCTCCTTGTGGCGGAATGTTTATATTGAATAAATATATACTGTGCTATGGCAGAGTACCTTCAAGGATTATCGTACACTGTGACGCCTTTGTTTGCTAAGGTCGGCAAAGTGGTATGTTGGGCATCCAACAGGGGAAGGCACATATGAAACAAGAAAGCGCTTTTAAATCGTGTTGATCAAACAGAGTTGTTATCTACAGGGACAAAAGGTTGAACGTATGGGCATTTTCGGTGAGGATCTGCCACTGCAGATCAGTTAATTTTAAACCAATTGCTTGTTGCACGGCTTTACCAAGCCACATCACTGGCTTGGTGAGGTGAAGTGTGGGCTCAAGGAGAAATTGCGGCCTTGAAACCTGCGAATTCATGGGGGTGCTTGGCCGTGTTAGGGCTTTAAGATTCAAGCTATTTAATATAAATTCATAAAGTATATGTATTTAAATGCGTAATTGGCAACATTAGGCTGGGTCCTATTAGCGGTTGAGATGAGTCAGTAAATTCAAGCAAAGTCAAGTAGACAGTACCAGCATAGCTGCCATAAGCCATGGACTTTACTATATAATGTCTCAAGTAGAGCCTTCTAACTAAGGCACAATAATGAAATACTTGATCCCCTTTACACTAGTAGCTTCGGCCTTCGCAACCCAAGGTAACTTAAGTATTTGAGCTATGACTCATCTTTAGATTCTCTTAAACGCCGCGACATCATCACGGACCCAACAAGAAGAGAGGTTCCTACTTCCACTGTTGTTGATGAGACTTCTTCATCCAAGCCCTCTGAAACTGGAAAGAGTTCCAAGGACAAGGATAAGGATAGCAGCACCAAAAGTAAAGAGAGTGAATCAGTCCCTAAGACGTCTGCTTCTAAAACACCAAGAGCAACGGAGTCTCGAGATACAACAGAGCCAACTTCACTTATGAACCTTAACCCCGAAGCAAACTCTGCCCAGACCAACACATTTGCTGCTGTCCATCTTGCCCTCGCGTTTTCCTTGTTTTTATCCCGTTAATTGCCTCATTAAACTTCTAACCTTGGTAGATTTATAAAATTCAATCGATACCTTCATGGAAAGTCTCACTATAAAAGTATTAACCACCAAAAACATGGTAAGTACATGTCTACTCTTTTTATGAATAACCCTGGATTTCAGCGAAGGCAAGCTTTTGTTGATTATATGACTATTAAAACGCACTTATTTTAGGACATATATTTGTGCATTATATACTTTTAAAAGCAGTCAAGCATCAAAAAAAGACTAGTTGGCGCAATGGTAGCGCGTCCGACTCCAGATCGGAAGGCTAGGGGTTCGACTCCCTTACTGGTCATATTTTTTTAAATTCGGGGTCTCAAAACTAAGGCTTTTTTTGTTGGACAGACTGCATATTTTAGTATCCCCTTCCTAAGTACAACAGGGCCTTTAGGCACAGTTTTAAAATATCGATTTAGGTTGGAATGCATGTCATTTTAGAGGTTTTTATTGGCGTTGCGCAACTAGTTTCAATCTCAGCCCCCTATTGCGATGTATCATCTATTTAGTTTTTAAACCCGTATAGATAAAAATAAGCAAGCTTATCAATATCTTACCACGATCTCGTTGAACAAAGCCAATACTTTTAAAATATGTGACTTACATCATACTAAAAGGTGTCAACTGTATCCCCTCAAACACTTATAATCTAGAGTGTGATGAATAATTGGCCTATAAACGTCCATAATATACAGACCACTTATAGTGTAAAACCAAACAATTCAGCTGCACAGGTGAGTAGTAAGTGTCATACCCGTGCTGTATTAGCAAAGTTACACAGGGTATTTTTTTGAAAACTAGATAATGCTTTTAGTTAGGTATGGGTGATTATATAGTTAAGCTGACTCATTTCATGAGGACCAGGATTGTGACAATCAATCAATTAATTAGATTGGGCAGGGAGTGGCTCTATCCTTGCAATTGTTGCAACCGAGCTCCCAGACTCGCCTGCTAATGTATCTTACAATATACAGGGGGCACTTGATGAGTTGCCCCTTGACGTATCTAACGACATGGATTAATCTGATGGCAATATTGAATGGCGGGTACTTCATCCTAATTAGGAGTGCTATCAATTTGACTTGCTGATCCCCACACGAGTTATTCCTTGGCTCAAACCTTACATGGAACTTCCCGCTGTGCCACCCCCGTGTGGCCTTGTGGCTTTCCCCATATGGTATATTAATCACAATATTCTACAATAAATGATACCTTATTCTTATTATTTATCCTTTCTATTGGACTGTTGTCTTCCCTAATTCCAAATACTGAATCCTCATTGGTTCAGTTGCAACAGTGGTAGCAGCAGTGGGGTTATGACCTACCTAAAACAAAATTTCCCCCAAGAAAGGACAGAGTATGGGCCATATAGCTACTCCCCAACAAGAGACCTTCCTGCCAATCCCTGAGGGGAACATTCCCGATGGGTACATCATCTATTAAGACCAGCTAGTTCTCACCAGCGTGTACAATTGGCTCTGCCTCGGGCAGCGTGATGCCAGCGTCATCCCGCCCCAGTCAGACCTGTCCCAATGCATGCTCAACCTTCAGCTAAAATCCTTTGCTGGTGGTGTCAAAGGGGCTAACATTGTCAGTTGGCTCCAATCTACTGAAACCTGCCTCCATATCTATCAGGTTCCTGAGCTCATGTGGGTCGCCACTGCATCTGGTTGCCTCACGGGGCCCACCGCTGTGTGGTTCACCAACTGGGCCAGCCAGGAACTTGACATCACCTGGGCGGCATTCCGAGACGCCACCAAGTCCCTCTACAGCAAAACCTTCTCCCCCCATTGTTGTGGGAACTCCTCTTCTAGCAATCAAACAAATTGGTTCTGTTACTGAGTACCTTGCCGCCTGGCAACAAGCTCTTGCTGCCACCCCCAAAGCCGTGACCAACAGAAATGCAATGCTACTCACTCTCATTATCAATGGGTTAAACCCCCATATCTGTAAGTGGGTCCCCGTAGGTTGCTGCACCTCCATTGATGACTGCTACCAAGCCATCATGGAGACTAACAACCAGGCTCCAATGGGCTTCCACCGTACTAGTGATGCTCTATCCCAACCACATATCACACCTAGCAATGGCCACAATCAAGTAGGCTGCCGCCAGCCCTGTCAGCAGGATAATGGGGCTAAACGCCCCCACGAGGGGGAGCTTCAGCTAGCACAGATTGAGGATCAGGGAAAAGCCTGGGGGTTGTAGTGACAAGAAGCCTTGCAATCCCACCTGACCCATCCTCTCAATCCCTGCTTGCAAAAAATTCCTGCGACTACAACCTTCATGAAGTCAAAACCCTGGACATCTTTCAAGTCCACAGTGATGACCCCGTATTGCAAGCAAGTCACTCTTCAAATAAAGTAACACACTTGTCCTATCTCTTCTGTTTCCATGGAAACACCCAAAAATTACTGGTAGATACTGGGGTCAACCATACTATGGTGGACCAGGCGTTCACTGACTCTCAGCAATTAGACCGAGTGCCCAGCAGGTTCAAAGCAGTACAAGTAGCTGACTCCCGCAGAGTTGCAATCACCCAAGAGACGGTACCCTTCTCTGTGAGAATGAGGAACATCCAGGTTAAGCTCTCTGGGACAATCATGGCAGGGCTCAGCCACAACATAATTGCTGGCCTTGACTGGCTTTGGCACAACTGTTCCTACATTGATTGGGATACCTCTGTCATCACCCTCAACAGAAATGGGGTGGGGTTCCAGATTTACCCTGTGGAAATGAGCAAGTTACTCCATGATACTGTGTTTGTCAGGATAACAGAGACAGGATCATAAAATTTCAAGGGGGGAAACTAGACTTTAACCAATGCTCAGTCAAATTTATCTGTGCCAAACCATCTGCGGTCCCTCCCTTGACCACCTCACCACCACCAGTGCTTGCTGCACTCCTCGAGGAGTACAAGGACATATTCAGTGAGACACTTGAACAACTACCCCCTCCCCGGGAGATCCAGCACACTGTACAACTTCAAGGATTGTTACCTAAAGCACGACCATTATACCATCTTACACCAAAGGAAGATGAGACCCTCCACCAGCACCTTGTGGACACGCTTGACAAGGGCTTCATTTTCCCCTCGCTCTCTCCATACAGGGCAGCTGTCTTCTTTGTAGCTAAGAGGGACAGGTCCCTTCGCCTGATCACAGACTACCGCGCCCTAAATGAAGTGACGGTTAAGAACAAGTACCCCCTGCTGCTGATTGACAACCTGTTTGATACACTCGCAGGTGCGAAGGTCTTTAGCAAGATTGATCTCACTGCAGGGTACAACCAGGTCCGCATTGCACCAGGGGATGAGGCAAAAACTGTCTTCCGCACACGCTACGGGTTGTTTGAGTGTCACATCATGAACTTTGGAATGACCAACACTCCCTCCACCTTCACCATGTTGATGAACAAAGCATTTGAGGACCTGATTGGAAAATGTGTGGTTGTGTACCTTGACAACATTATTGTCTTCAGTCAAGACCAAACCACACGCCTCCAGCATCTCCGTGCTGTCCTCAACATCCTTTGGAAAAACCAGCTAAAAGCTAAACCCTCCAAGTGTGAGTTCCTCAAGTTAGAGCTACTATTCCTTGGGCACACCATCTCTGCCCAAGGGATAAAGCCTGATCCTGCCAAAATCAAGGCAATCACCAGCATGCTGCCCCCACTGACGTGGGCCAGGTGCAGACATTCTTAGGCATGATTGCCTACATATGCAAGTTCATTCCCAATTGCAGGGAACTAATTGCACCTCTCACTGAGCTCCTCAATACCAAACAGCGCTTTCATTGGACCCCTGTAAGAAATCAGGCCTTCAAGACGTTGAAGCAAAGGCTCACAACGGCACCGGTACTGCAGTTCCCCAATCAAAACCAACAGTACAAACTTGAGACTGATGCCTCTGACAGGGCCATAGGGGGCGTGCTAAGGGTAGAAACTGACAATGTCGTCTTTCTCCCCATGGCATATGAGTCCAGGAAGCTTACTGACTCGGAAAAACGCTACCCCATCCATGATAAAGAATTAGCAGCCATTGTACACTGCATTGAGAAGGGGCGCTGCTACCTGGAAGGAGCTACCTTCCCACCCCGCGTTCTGACGGACCACAAGTCACTTCAGTACTTCAACACACAGTCCCACTTGACACGCTGCTAAGCAGGATGGGTTGAGCGTCTATCCTCTTACCAGTTGCACATTGAGTACAAGCCTGGAAAGGAACTTGTTACAGCTGACACTCTTTTGCAACTCTACGTAGCGTCCATCACTGGGGATGATGGTTTGGATCCAGATTGGCCCATGCTTTACCTCCGCCCTGAGGCAACTCACTACTAAGGCCTTAACTCAGTCACCATCTCCAAATTGAAGGACAACAAAATTCAGTTCACCACTGATGCTGGTAACGTCTGCCGTTGGGCAGAGACAGGTGAAAAGACGCCTTACATTCCCACCATGCAACGAGGGGACACAATATTGCACTACCACCAAACCCTGGGTCACATCAGAGGGTGTAACCTCTTCAAGATCATGAAACAGAAGGTTTGGTGGCTGCGCATGTGTCAAGACATCTTGGACCTCCTTGAAACGTGCGTGTTGTGCAAAAAAAACACATCCAAACCTGCACCCCCAAGTCTGTCCTGCCCATCAAGGCCATGGAACCCTTTGAGCAGTGGGCCCTTGACATTTTGGGGCCACTCCCCAAAGACAGACTGGGAAAGAATTACATTATCACTGCCATCAACTATTTCACTTGCTGGCCAGTGGCCTGGGCAACAACCAACCACACCGCCACCATCATCACCCGCTTTATTGGTAAGGAAATTGTGGCCCGCTTTGGGCAACCCAAACGTCTCATCACAGATGGCGGTCCCAAACTTGTTGGGCATGTCATGAAGGCATACTGCACCAAGAACGTGCTCCAACGCATAGTTACGGCCCCCTATCATCCTCAAGACAATGGACATGTGGAACGGTTAAATGGCTCACTGGTTCAATTGATTGCCAAGCTCTCACAAGAGCACCCTAACACCACATGGACCAAACACCTGCCCACCACTCTACTTATCCTGCAAGCAAGAATCAACAGGGGCACAGAGTTCAGCCCCAGCACCCTGGCCTTTGGGACACCCAACAGTCTGACAGGGGTTGAACAGGGAAAGCTACGGTCCAAGGTTCCTGATAAGCCTCCCCTAGTAACAACTCCATCCCTAGATCAATGGCATGCCAAAGCCCAGGAAATTGAACACAAGCGGATTGCAGGAGGGACAAAGCACCTCAAATCTAGATACACCGTAGGTGACACTGTCTACACCCTCAATCCCAATTCTGCCAAGTTGGAGTCCAACCACCTAAGGCCCTTCAAGGTAGCTGCAGTCTATGACAATCACACTTATCAACTTGAAGATGCCCAAGGAAACACCAAGAAGCTTCACCATGATTGCTTGCGCCCCTGCCGCGCTATCCTCACAAAAAAGCTGTTTGTGCGGACCTTCCCAGACCTTCTGCAGACTCCAGTCTTGGTGTCTGACAACAAGCAGGGGGAAAGGGGGGTGTTGCAACCGAGTTTCCAGACTCGCCTGCTAACGTATCTTACAATACACAGGGGGCGCTTGATGAGTTGCCCCTTGACATATCTAACAACATGAACTAATCTGATGGCAATATCAAATGGCAGGTACTTCATCCTAATTAGGAGCGCTACCAATTTGACTTGCTGATCCCTGCACAAGTTATTCCTTGGCTTCAAACCTAACATGGAACTTCCCACCATGCCACCCCTGTGTGGCCTTGTGGCTCCCCCCCATATGGTATATTAATCACAATATTCTACAATAAACAATACCTTATTCTTATTATTCTGTCCTTTCTATTGGACTGTTTTCTTCCCCAATTCCAAATACTGAATCCTCATTGGTTCAGTTGCAACATTTGAGTGATAGTGAAGTCAGGTTGAGTGCAAAGGGTCTCTTGTGAAGAACTTTGCCAAGGGTTGACCCCACTGTTTTAACACTATAGGTATTATAAATTATGTTGTTTGGCTGAGTTGGTGCTAAGTAGGGCTGCATCAGATTCCGGACAGGTGGCTCCTTTTCTTAAAAAAAGCACCTGTCTGAAATCCAGAAACAATTTCAAGGGAATCTTCTCAAAGAAGATTCCCTCAGAATTGTTTCCTTCCACACCCACAGAAGGGTGTGGTTGATTCAGATTTTTTTAAAAAATTTTATTTTTATTTTTTTTCTCTCTATTTTTTAAAAATTAAAAATAATAAATTTGAAATTAAAAATTTTTATCAAAAAAATTATTATAAGTATATTTAGTATATAGCTTGAAAATCCAGAATGCAGAAAGCCTTCCAAGACCTTTTTTAAAATTTTGGATTCCCCCAATGTAGGGGAATCTGAAAGATGGGTCTGGGGAAGAGAGGACAGGACAATTAAGGCATTTGCCTTAATTGTCCTTTTTTGAAGCCAACACAGCCCTAGTGCTAAGGCCTGTTGAAGTGTTGGTTTTAAGAAAAATAGGGGTTATAAACTGTCAATCAAGTAAATCTGAACTTAAGGACACTAACCATATTCAGTTCCTTAAGCCCTAATTGGTTAGGCTTGCAGATCATGCCTTAAGGACTGTAGTCCTTAAGGAATATTGGATGAACAACCATCACAGTACATAAGGCAAACATATGGATGATAGGTATTCTGGTCTGTTACTTACAGTTGCATATGAAACACAGTGTAAATATGCATAACAACTCTTCTTATATAATGCCCTCACTGTCAGCTCATGTTGGTTTCCAGTTGCACGCATATAAAAGTGACAGGCTGGGCCTGAAAGACCATGTATACAATTGAGGCCATTCTAAACAGATAGTTGGCTGAAGTTGCCCAGGGACATAAGCTACCAGTGTAAGATACAACCTGATTAGCTGCCCACAACACTGTCATATAGAAAAACACCAGCTTACTGAAGTCTTTTTCAGGAAGGGCCTCTATTGAAGGGAATACAGTATGGTTTTCTATCATAGATAATAGAAGCCTGCCTCTAAGTATGAAAAGTGAGTAACCTGGAGGAAGGTCCAAATTTTGGGGACAGTAAACTCAGGATCTGGGACATGAGTGGTAGTGGACAGGTATGAGAAAGGAGGTCCTGGCAGCAAGATATGTGGCTAGCTTACTGTTGTTGGAATTCATGTAAAAAACAAATAATATAAATAAATTTCCTACTGTATAGTAAATTTCTGTAAGCCAAATGTGCTCATGCTGCATAGACTTTTATTGAGATGATGTTAGCAATGAGTAAGGTTTCCCTCCCCCATTATTTATACTTACCAAAGGGGAATTAATTACTTGTGCCACTAGTTGGCTGGTAGCATTATTCTCAGAGGCATGATTTTCATCCTCAGAAATGTCTTCAATTTTGCGCGCAGGGACCTGCACCTGGCTTAAGCTCATGCGGTGGTGCACTTGGGTTATAATTGCCAAGATGCCACACCAATCAGGAAGACTTGTACTGATCAGTTGTGCAGTTGATCAATTGCTTTCCTGATTTTCTGTTTCCCAACACTTTTGAGATACAATTCCTTTCATAGATTTGGTCCCCAGGTTTTTCAGTGTTGTAACTGTGCTGTTTTAGCAGAGTTACAGGGGGAAAAATATTTAGAAGCTAGATAATAATCTTTATTGTGAGATAGTGATTATATAGTCATAGTGAATCAATGGATATCAGGAACATGATTATTGATCACACAGTTGGATGAAAGAAGGGGGTGGCTTGATCCTGATAATTAGTCAAGCGCCAAAACAAGGTATCCACCGTAGGGATCATCATCTGTTCATGTTGCTGGATCTGGTAATTTGAGTTGACTTCCTAGTCTGGCTTTGAGGGACTGGATAGTTGGATTGCAGGTCACAAACCTGCTTGTTTGGAACCTTGCTGGCAGGTTGAGCCTTCATTTTTGACAGCAGCATGTAGGCCTCACAATTTCTGGCCATTTGAGTTTGTCAAGGGCAGGTTTTTTTGTTAAGGGAGTTGTTTACTATAGGCCTTTTCAGGATACCAAGTGTTGGTGGAAGCGCTATTTAACGCGGATGGCGGGACTTCCAGGCCAGAGAGTAAGGCACACCACAGGATGAGTGTAAAGTCACTCCCTGTCAGGATTATTCTTGAAAACACCTTGTGTCAAGATAAACTTTTGGGCGCAATCAGGATAAAAGAGAAAAATAAAAAATTGCAGCAGTCCCCCCTGATTAGGGAAACTGCCACAAAACACCAGGCCAAAGAATCAGAAATTAAAAAATTGAATTTTGGAAAAACAGGTTTTATACCCCGGCTGCCCGCCAAGCCTGGCGGCTTGCGCGCGCGCCTGCTCCTGCCAGACAGCCTCCCAGCAAGCCAGCCTCTGCCCGCCTGCCTGCTCCCGCCAGCCAGCCTCCCAGCAACCCAGCCCCTGCCAGCCAGTCCCCCCGCCAGCCAGCAGGGGATAGCACACCCCCACAGCAGGACTGTCCACCCCCACCAAATGGGGAAATCATCCAATTGGGAACCCCCAAAAGGCAATTTCCCCAAACCCAAAAATGGGGGGAACTGCTGCCCAAATTTGGAACCTACCAAATTTGGAGGGGGTTTACAAGATGCCCAGCATGAAATTAATGCATCAACTACAGAAGTTAAAAGTGATTGCATAAAAGTACCTGAAGAAGCTCCAAAGTCATGCAATGCCAAGATTAACAATTCATTGCCTGCCAATCCATTCCCATCCCAATCCCAAAAGGGATTTCCAGACAACACCAAGTGTTTGGGGTTTCCTGTCCAATGTTTTTCACTATTCATGCCCCACAAGGATGATAGTATATAATAAAGCCAAATCACTTGATGATAGTTTGTGCTATTGTTGAGTGAAATTACCCCTCAATAGTATCACATAAATAAATTCAAAAAACTTTATCTATAAGAAGTTAAACAAGACACTAAGCTTTGTCTGCCCTTCCCCAGGAAAAAAAGATGAATCACCTAATCTTCTCAGCTGTCCTCACAGCATGCCTAGGGATTGGGGGCCACCAATATAACCATCAGCATGGGACATTCAACAAACCACCTGGCAAGTATTACTATGAGGAGCTGGCGTAGCTCAACTCCTCCAAGCAGTACTCCTAGCCCACGCTGGTATTGCCCCACTCCACCCAGTCCATAGCCATATACACCTGTATATACCATGTACTCACGTATTTTGCCAGTAATTTTGGACGCTATAACGTGCACGCCAAAGACTTTTGATTGATAATGACAGTCTATCCGATTGTGATGGCGCTCCCAGGCTTCCAAGTTGCCAACTTGGTCCCTTATTTTGCTAGAATACTTCCCCAATTGTTGGGTCTTTACACTCCCCCCTTTAGCCCTGGATAGGACAATCTTCCTGCGCTGCATAAAGAAATCTGCTCAGAAGCTGGTCAAGCCCCTTAATTCCCTTGAGGATTTAGCCCATACAATTGATGAGAGATTTGTGTTGGCATACCCTTCCCAGGTGGTAAATACCAATGTGATGAACTCGGTTCCCACTTGGGAGGAATATCTGATTAATTTAGACTTTTTTTGGCTTGGGCCCATCCACACTTGAAATTAATTAAGTCTAAGCATTCAGATCGTGCTACTGCCAATTCTTTAAATGCCAATCCAACTGGATTGAATGCTGATTTAATTCACTCCAGCAGTGTCAGCTAATCAGAGTTGGAGCCATAAATTATTGCAAAACCCTCCAACCTAATGGTTTTGCCTCTGCAAAACTTCTCTGCCAACTAATTAAACCCATTGCATGGGGCAGGTGATCTCTCAATTTGAAGCCAGCTGTCACAGTAGGTTCCATCATGCCAGGAATTATCTGCCCAAGCAGGAAGGCTCAAAAAGCCAGGAAACCTTTATTGAGATTGACCAAGTTAACAGATTTAAATCAAACAGTCAATTGAAAATGGGTTACAGCTACTCCAGTCTGTCAGCTGAAACCAGCTCCTCCTTGCAAATTGACGTTGATAAATTGGCGTAATTTGAGGGTCACCCAATACAAGCTTGTTAATCAGCATGGTTGTCAGAAATTGGTCACACAAGGGTTCTTTGCAGCCTGGAACAGATACTTACTTGACAATGTGGAAGGAATAAGAGTCCAAGATTCAGGTGGTATTGCTTAGTCAATTTTTGATATATATTGAATAATTTTCACTGTTTCAACTCTAAGAGTTGAGTCCTCCCAAAATTTTACTCAATAAAAATCATTTATTCATAGTTCTAATTTACTTTTCAAAATGCATCCTGTGGTTGGGTTGTTACAATATATTCCGTACAATCTAATTCTCAACCAAATCATTACTGGAAGACAAAACCCTGCAGTTGGAACTTTGTTGTTGGTGCCACCTAATGTTAATTTCATGCAAGCCAATCTTGGAGATCCCCCATTCTGGAAACTGTAAATTGTGTTGCATCCCAATGTCCAGAATTTTATTCTGAAGATACATTGATGCTTTCTCAGGCCATTTATCTTGGGCTACTTTGGTTAGGATTAATTGTTCTACTTAATACTAGTATCTCATTTGGAAATTTTACAAAAAGATATCTGAATCCACATTGGTGGTTAATCATTAATTCTATGTGGATTTGGGTGGTAATTCCACATCACTTAGAAACAGCTTCATACTATCCTGTGATTTCTGTCACATTACTCAACTCTTCTACGTCTGAGTTTTTGGAAGCAGTTTGTCATAAATTTGTGTTTCTTTTCTCCTGCTCCGTTAATATATCTGCATTTACCATGTTTATTTGTATCAGTTCTTTTCTGAGCTTTCAGTTTGGAATTTTCTTTAATTTGTGGTTTCCATCTCTGGTTGCAGTTGTTGAGACTGGATCTTCTGTTTCCTATTTCCGTTGCATCATGTCATTTTGGCGTCCAGATTATTTTCCTGCTCCACCCAATGATGAAATTTTGCGTGAAGTTTTTTCAGCATTGTCATTCTATTCTGGTTCAACCTTAGTCACAAATACCAAGTTTACCATGTGATGACAAAGGTTTCTGAGGATGCTTGTGAATGGTTGTTGTCTGCAGCAGAGCGCAATCCACGTGTTTTAACTGAAAGTGCATCTCTGTACTCTTTGTTAAAGAATTTGTGTGTATCTATTAATGAGCTCAAAGTATATCATAAGCTGTAAGCCTTCCAAAAGGATACTACTACGCTTTTGATATTCCTTCCTCAGTTTCTTGCCTACTGCTGTACAATTGATGTTCCTGAGGTGAATAAACTCTCAGAGTTGTGGTTAGCAGTTGACCAGACTGCCCAGGGTTTGGCGGTTTGGGATTTCCTGTTAACCACAACTGAGGCCCTGGTAAGCCAAATTCTTTCTCTAGTCTCAAATCTGTCAACTTCCAAACAAGGTATGTCGGTAATTGAGGACAAACCTGCTGTGCGCTCCTGGTTTTCTGGTCTTTGTTCTGTGGTAGTTCCCTCCAGCCAAAGTCAGGATTTCTCTCCCCGTAGTTCTTCTCAGTTGCAATTGGCAGTGGTGAACAAACCTGTTGAGGTGAATGAAGCACCAATGGTGTCCGGTCCTGATAGTTCTTTGGTGATGCTTCAGCACGCTGTACCTGCAAAGCCTTCTGCGGTTATGTCTGAAGAGTTGCCCCTTGTTCTCATTGATTGTGATCATCCTGTTCTTCCAGTTGCTGTCCCGGAAATGATTGAGCAATACTTCCAGGAGCATCCTGCCTCCTTAGCTGCTGTCTGTACTGCCAAAGAAAAGCAGGACCCTGCTGAGATTGCAACCTTTGCTGCAAATAAATCTACTTATGGTTACTTCTTGTTTTATGGTAGCATTGATAATGGTCAAAATATCTATTGGCCAGCCATTTTGTTGGATACATGTCAGGATTGACAATTCTTTCTCCCTAGAAACCTGGGCCCGGGAACAGGGATCAAACCCTGAACCTGGATTCCTTTGGGCCGCCAGGCCTGTGAACTGCAGGACCGCCTTCCGCGTTTTTCTGGGATTGAGCCCCCACAAGCTGATACCAAGCGTATTAACCCATGTGGTAAAAAGAGACAAACCAAAGAAATTATTGCACCAAATGGAGGATTAATCACCGCACCTAATGGAGGTACCAATCTGGCAACTATTAGCTTCATGAACTTGAAGTCTAGGCCAGCAACTAATCAAGAGCAAACCCAGGAAAGAGGCACGGGCCCGCAGCCCGGTCCCATGACCTTGACACCAGAGCAAGACAATCAAGCAGCCAAATTGAGATTCTTGACCAATGAAAGAACTCCTGAGCCGGGTGCCATTTTGCCGCCTTTGGACCCAAGCACCCAGTTCCCCCGGCCCTGGCCTTCCCAATGCCTTGATGGACCCCCCATGGAAAATGTTAAGTTTGGAGGGGGGTACTATATAGACCCAAGGACCCTGCACTCCAAACTTATTGCCATTTTGAATAAAGGTTATGTTAATTTGGCTCATACAGCTATTGCCTTATTTTGTATTTGCTGTCTACCAATTAAGTTCAAGATCTCCTGGCCTGCCTGCCCCTCTGCCCGCTGTTTTCTGTCATCCTGGTGTACCCTTTGGACCCGTCCATTTTACTGACTACCCTCTGAAGTCTGAATACAAGGTATACACCCTGGAAAAGATACTTGAACTTGATCCCCTGGTCTGCATAAAATTTGTTATTAGATACAACTGACAAGGCCTGTGGATATTTTCAACACCCAAGTTGTTTAGAGGAAAATTCAATTATCTCCCTGCTTACGACCTGTCCATGGAGCTACCTGTGACACCAAAACCCATGCCTGCTTATGCACCCAACCTCCCAACCAACCGTACTGACAAGCTGTTTGGGATTGTGTACATCACCCTCACAGGGGTAATTGACACTATAATCCTGGCCGCCGGCCTGTGGTCTTGGGTGGGGAAGTCTGCCTCATACCTTTTAAAGTTAGTTCCCCTCTTGTGGTGGGCATTTCCCGCAAAAAACCTGGCCCAAGTTACCCCTGAAAACAACAGGCTGGCTGCCCAAGACTAGATCCCTGACAATACAGGTGCTTCTGAGAACTTCATGAGTGTGAAGACTTCAGACTTGCTACAACTCAAGTACCACTGTGGAATGCTTGTTAGGGGTGGAAACTGTCAAGTGTTTCCCTTTTTCCAGCTGAAGAAGCCAGTAACATTTGTAGTTGCGGGTCAGTCTTTTACTGCAAGGTCCTCCATTTGCTCTACCCTGATGTATCCTATCATTTTGGGGGTGGGTTGGTGGAGAGATCATAATATATCAATCTTACTGAATTGTTGTAACTGTGCTGTTTTAGCAAAGTTACAAGGGGAAAAATATTTAGAAGCTAGATGATAATATTTATTGGGATATAGTGATTATATAGTTCATGTGAATCAATGGATAACAGGAACATGATTGGTGATCACACAGTTGGATGGAAGAAGGGGGTGGCTTGATCCTGATAATGAGTCAAGCGCCAAATTGAGATATCCACTGTAAAGGATCATCATCTGTTCATGTTGTTGGATTTGGTAATTTGAGTCAACTTCCTAGTCTGGCTTCAGGTGACCAGATAATTGGATTGCGGGTCACAAACCCACTTGGTTGGAACCTTGCTGGTGGGTCAAGCCTGCGGGTTTGACACCCCCCTGACTGAGGGTTGATCTCCTCTGGGGGCAGGTTGTCAGGAGCCCAGGCGCCATATTGAACTAGTTGTTGTTCTGTGGAGGGCAGGGCGGTTTCTCATTGCTTCTGTCTTGCTTTGCAGGGTCATAGGCAATCATGGTGTAGGGTCTTGTCTTGCTTGCATTTTCTAAGTCCTTGCACAAGGTAAGTGTTATTGTTGTTTACCTTCAGAATGATTGCTGGACCTACTTTTTCAGGTTGTAACTTGCTCTTGTCAACGTTCATGACCCATACTTTGTCCCCAACTTCATGTCTATTGCAGATGGGGACAAATGTCTTTTGCAGACGTTCATTCTCTTTGGCTGTTTGCTTGCTGTTAGCCTCTACTACTTGAGGGTCCAAGCAAGGGGGAACTTCACTTGGAAGTTCTAGTTTAGGTCCTGTCAATGCTTGAATGATATTTGGCTGTGTGCTGTATACCAGTTCAAACAGGCTTTTCCTGGTGGATCTGTTCACTTGGGTTTAACATACAAGTAATGCAGTCAGTAGCTGCTTATACCAGTCTTCAGGTCTCCTGGAGGTGAGTTTGGCTAGGGCTTGCACAAGGCTACCATTAAGCTGCTCCATGCTTCCATTGGCCTGTAGGTGGTATGGTGTTGTTACAGTGTGTTTGACCCCATTCTTGGTGAGGTATACATTGGTGTTTTTGGAGGTCAATTCTTTGCCTCCATCAGTTATCAGGAGTTCTGGCTTTCCAAACTTGCTGATTATTTCTTTGCCAATAAATTGTTGAACGTCATTGCCAGTGTGTGCCTTCACTGCTTGGGCTACTGGCCATCTCATTGCAAAGTCAATGGCAGTGATGATTTATTTCTTGTCATTGTGCTTTCCTGGCATGGGACCAACAATGTCAAGAGCTCATAATTTGAAAGGTAATTGTGTGAAAATGGGGAGTACTGACTTTGGTGGGGTTTTGCTCTTGGCAAACTTTTTGCATACCTCACATTGGTCTAGAACTTCCTGGACATTGCGGTATAAGGTAGGCCACCAGGCTTTATGCTTTAAGAACTCATATAGATTTTGGCTCTGGGTATGTCCAAGATCTCTGTGATAGCAAAGGATAGTGTTGACTTGCTGGTGTATGGGGATGTAGGGAATGATTGTGCTGTCTGTCATTTTTCTGTGAAGAGTCCTGTATACGTCAGCAAAGAGGTGTTCATTCTTGATGACTGTTTCTTTGGTTATGTTGGTTATGCCCGGGGGAAACCCTTTGTCTTTTGTACGTAGCACTAAGAGAGGCCAGTCTGGGTCAAGCCCATTCTCTCCTCTTGAAGCACAGACATACAGACGGGACAGAGCATATGATATGGTGAGCTTGGACCCAGGCTTATACTAGATGAGCATGTTAAATCTCTCCAATAGTTCCATCCACCACACTTGGCGGCGTGATAGATTCACTTGAGTCTTGAAATAGATGAGTGACTTGTGATCAGTTAGTGCTGTGAATTCTTACTGGCGTTCTAGATAGCAACGCCATTTGACTAGGCAGTGCACAATAGCCAGCAGTTCCTTGTTGTGGATAGGGTATTAACACTTGCTATCTGTCAATTTTCACTATTTTTAGGCTACAGGCAGGAAGCCACCATCACTATTCTTGATTTGTAGTACTCCCCCAATGTATGCATCTGAGGCGTTGGTTTCCATTTGGTATTCCCCATCACGTTTGGGGTATTGTAGGTGGGAGCTGTTGTGAGCTTTTCTTTGAGGCGTCTAAAGCAGAGGTCACGTTAGGGGGTCCACAAAAACTTAGACTTGGTGCCTGTTATGGCGGATAAGGGGGCAGTCAAGACGCCACAGTTGGGTATGAAGCGTTGTACATAGGCCACCATTCCCAAGAAGGTGCAGAGTTCTGACTTATCCTTGGGGGGTGGCATCTTGCAGATGGCCTGTATCTTTTGACTTTTGGGTTTGATGCCGTCTTTTGAGACTATGTGTCCCAAGAAGGGTAGTTGCTCACAGAAGAACTTGCATTTGGAGGGCTTGGCCAACAGTTTGTGTTGTTCCAAGTTTGCAAAGACTTCCTCCAGGTCTTTGTGGTGTTGTTCCACTGAGGGGCTGTAGACAATAATATTGTCTAGGTACACTAGGGCATGCTTGCCTATGTGGGGCGCAAACACTTTGTTAATGAAGGTTACAAAGGTAAGCAGGGCATTGGTCATGCCAAAGTTGAATACCAAGAATTTGTAGGAACTGTATTTAGTGTGGAAAGCTGTTTTGGGAATGTCTTCCTCCTTGATAAAAATCTGATTGTAGCCTGCAGTTAGATCAATCTTAGAGAAGACAGTGGCTCCTCCCAAGGCATCAAAGAGGTTGTCAATCAGTGGCAGTGGGTAACAATTCTTAATGGTAACTTTGCTTAGGGCGCAGTAGTCTGTGACCAGGCGTAAGGTACCATCCTTTTTAACCACAAAGAATACGGCAGCCCCAAAGGGAGACTGTGAGGGGCAGATGAGTCCTTTTTCCAATGCCTCCTTGAGGTAGATGCATAAGGCGTTGTCCTTTTTTGGGGTCAGCCTGTAGATAGGCCATGCCTTGGGTACAGCCCCCTTGAGTTGGATAGAGTGTTGGATATGCTTCTCAGGGGGCAGCCCAGGTAACGCTTCCTTAAAGATTTCTGGATGGCGGGCCACAATGTTGCGGTCCTGAGGCGTGGAGGTATCCTGGTGTTCTTTGAAGTGTATGATCTTGTACTGACTGGAGTCCCGGTCAATTGACTTCAGGTCTTTCCTTTTGTCCTGGGTCTCTGTGATACGTATAAAGACGTGGTCGCGTAGCAGTTGGTCCACAGAGTCAGGGTAGATCTGGTGGTTGACGCCTTCACACTTGATGGTCAACACTGAGGTTGCCCAGTCTACATGAGGGTTGTTTTTCCGTAACCAGTCTAGTCCCAGTACAATGTCAAACTTAGGAAAGTCAATGATGGGACCTTGGATGGTGGAGTAGAGGTTCTCAAGCATGACAGAGAAGGGGGAAGTTTTCTTTGTCACAGTGATGTGGTGTTCATCAGCCAGGACCACATTTTTAATCCGCAAAGGATTAGTGGCCAGCTTGAACTTATCCACAAAGCTACTGTTGACTAGGGCTTGGTCTGCTCCTGATTCCAGGAGTGCTGAGCATGTGTAACTGCAAAAGCAGAAAGGATAGGATATCAATTTATTGGGATGTCTGGCAATAGTGTATAGTACTGGGTCCTCCAAGGGCACTTGGATCATTGGGCATTAGTCTACGTCCTCAGGTTGGTATTCATTGTTGGGCAAGTCAGGCGTTGCGTGAGGAGAGCTTGGTTTGCTTAGTGCTCTCCCCGGGCTTTTCCCTCATCTTGGTTGTCTTGTGTGGCAGTGTCACAGAAATGGGTACGGTTTGACTGACCATTGTTTCCATTTCCATGCCCATTTGAACCCATAGGTTTGTGGTTGGCGTTGTTCCTGTTGCCTCCAGGAGGTGGTCAAGCAGAGCGTCTGCTTAGATGGGAATCCTTGGGTCTTTCTTGTTTCCCAGTCTGTGCCTTGTGCAGAGTGTTGGATGTTTGTTCCGCTTTTTACGCTTCACAGTACAGGCTTTGCAGGTTGGTCACTTGATCCAGGTTCACATGTCTCATCACGTGCAACTTGAGGGCGTCATAGTACATGAGGTGTGTGGCTGGGGTGTCAAAGACCATGTTGGATGGTGCACAAAGACAGAGTTCCTTGTAGGCGCAGGTGAGTTCTTTTATAGTGCCTGTCTGGATCAGGTTCTTTACTTGGCGTATGATCATGAGTGCTGTATCTTTAAGCACAAATCTTGCCAGGAAATCTTACTTAAAGGTATCCCAGTTCTTGTCAGTATGCTCTTCATGCCATTTGTTGCACCAGGTGCCAGCATCATGAATCAGGCAAATGGAAATCTCTGCAATCCAAAATTGCTGTGGGCATTCCATCTGAGCCAGCTTGCTCTGGGCGGGCTGGATCCATGCAGCAGAGTTGTTGTTGTTGGCCCTGGCAAAAGGTTCCAAGGCGGCGCTTTGTAGTCTTTGCACTATGTAGACGGGCATGGTAGTTTTATTGGCTGGTTGCGGCATCAATGAGGGAGCCTGAAAAAACCTTGCACAGACATGGCGTTGAAGGCGGGTAGCGGGATTACAGTGTTTTGGTATAGGACAAAACCATTGGGTATCTCAGTACCAGGAGTATACGGAGTCCAGTTGAGCAGGAGGCCAGACATGATTCTGTTGAGGATTTGTTGGCCGCGGCGTGTGCAGGCAACAGGCAGAATTTTTCAAGGTAAGGTAGGATGGAGAACCTACCTGTGCTACCAATGTTATAACTGTGCTGTTTTAGAAGAGTTACATGGGGAAAATATTTAGAAGATATATAATAATCTTTATTGAGAGATAGTGATTATATAGTTCATGTGAATCAAGGATAACAGGAACAAAATTGGTGATCACATGGCTGGATAGAAGAAGGGGGTGGCTTGATCCTGATAATGAGTCAAGCGCCAAATTGAGGTATCCACTGTAAAGGATCATCATCTGTTCATGTTGTTAGATTTGGTAATTTGAGTCAACTTCCTAGTCTGGCTTTGGGTGACTGGATAATTGGATTGCAGGTCACAAACCTGCTTGGTTGGAACCTTGCTGGCGGGTCAAGCCTGCAGTTTTGACAGAATAAAAATGAGCTACAGGTGGAACACTCTTTGGGTATATCTATTTGTATTTTGCTGTTAGATATGTCTGAATTGAAGCAATCTTCTCAGACCATCAAATTGTTCCTGTCCCTGTCCCCGCAAGTTCAGATTTACCAGCATGCTTGCAACCCTGGTCCACAGTGTTTGACACCACCAGGGGCAAGGTACTCCCCAAGCACACTCAGTTTGACTTTGACTTTAAAGTTACCATTGATCTGATTTGAAATGGGTCTCCTATTTATCCTTTAACCTTGAAGGAAGACACATGTTTGGAAGAGTGGACTTGTGACATGTTGGTAAAAGGCTACATTTTTTAAAAAGGCTTTGTTGATCTTCTCCCTGTTGCTGCTTGTTAAAAAGGATGATGGGTCTCTTTGTCCTTGTGTTGACTAACAAAATTCGAATAACATTGCAATTCCTGATCCCTACCCTTTACCTATCAAAGCCCAGATCTCTAGGTGTGTTGAGAAGGCTAAGGTATTATCAAAACTTGATCTGTTGAATTCTTTCAATAAAATCAGGATTAAAGAAGGAATGGAATGGTTAACAGCATTCAGAACCAAGAAGGGCATCTTCCAGTTCCATGTAAGGTCTTTTGGATTGAAGAGTGCTCCAGCTTGCTTTCAGCGGCTAATTGATTCAGTCTTGGGGGATCTCCTAGGTGTATGTGCCATTGCATATATGGATGATATCTTGGTGTTCTCTCCAGATGAGGAGTTGCATAAGGCTCACCTGTTGGCAGTTGTAGAGTGCATTTTCCAGGCAGACTTGATCATTAAAAGGGAGTAAGTGTGAATATCTTAAACGTAAGGTTACCTTTCTGGGTAATATTATCTTTGAGGATGGCCACACCATTGCCCCTGACAAGGAAGCTGCGGTTTGAGAGTATGATACGCCTGTGACAGTATCCCAACTCCGTAGTTTCTTGGGTACCTGTACAGTCTTGAAGAAATTCACCCCTCACTTTTATGAAGTGGCTGCATCTTTATATTTGGCTAGTGGGAAAATAACTTTGGTTTGAACGCCTGAGTGCGCTAGTGCGTTCACAGCAGTCAAGGCTCTTTTGTTGTTGTCACCTGTGTTGAGACATGTGAATCCTGAGCTTCCTTTTATGGTTTCCACAGATGCCTCTAAATACGCTGTGACTGATGAGCTGTTGCAGACTGCTGGCAATGGGATTGAGAGACCTTTAGGGTATTTCTCCCGGAAGATGGAGGCTTGTGAACAAAATTACATGATTTACAACAAGGAATTGTTGGCTGATGTGGAATTGTTAAAGCACTGGAATCATCATCTAATGTTGGTAGTCATCAATTTGTAGTAAGAACTGACCACAAAGCTCTTCTTTATTATCAACAACCCAGGGTTTTGTCAGGTTGTCAATCCAGATGAGATGATGACCTGACAAGATACAAGTTTTGCTACAAGTTTTTTAAGGGTTCTGACAATCACTTGGACAATGCACTGAGCAGAAACCCTTCCCATCTCCCAGATTCTAGTATGAACACCAAGTTTAACACACATAATATGATTCCAGATGAGGCTGTGGTGCCTTTTTGTATTGCCTCACCTGCTACTCTGGCTGCCATGTTCTTAACTGAGGGCGCAGACCTGGACTTATATTCCAAAGTTAAGTTTCTGCAACCTCTATCTAAAGGCTATGATAGGCTATTGGAGCTAGCATATGCAAACCCAGTGGGCCATCCCCAGGGCTATCATAAGATAGATCCAGTTCTATATCATCAAGGTTGCTTGTGGGTTCCAGAAGAAACTATTTGGGACAAAATCATGGAGGCTCATCACACCTGTCCAACAGCAGGCCACCCAGGGAAAAACAAAATGGTGGAACTAATCTGCTGCCAGTTTTCCTGGAAAGGTTTGACAGTGCATGTAGCAGCTTTTTTTTTGTGATTGTCTGGTGTGTGTTTGGTCTAAGGCAAGCCAGAACAAGACTACTGGTTTACTGGTTTCACTGCAGCCAGCTGCAGGACCCTGGACGTCTGTGTCAGTGGATTTCATCAGTGAACTTCCCAATTCTAATGGGGTTAACACAATCATAGTGGTGGTAGATTGTTTCACAAAAATGGCACACTTTGTACCTTGCTCAAACACAATTACTTTGGTGGAAACAGCTAGGTTTTTTGTGAATATAATCTTCTCCCTACATGGCATCCCAATGAAGATGGTAAGTGACTGTGGGCCTCAATTTATTACTCAGTTCTGGGAAGCTTTTACTGGAATTCTTGGTATCAAATTATGCTGTTCCACAACCTTTCATCCCTAATCTGACAGACAAAAAGAGAGAGTAAACCAAATTTTGGAGGTCTACCTACGTTGTTACACTAATGCGCAACAAGATGACTGGTGTGATAACCTACCCATGGCAGAGTTCACATATAATAATGCCCCACACAGTCAACTCAAGTATTGCCCTTCTATGCCAATGTGGGCTACAATCCTTCTTCCAACATGGGTCCTTGTTTGATTAGCAACATGGAAGCTGCAACTGATCAGGCGTCTGCATTGAAGCAGGCTCATCAGGAGCTACAGGTTACCCTCACCACTGCCATGACAACTTACAAGGAATATGCATATTGCAAGCACCAGGAAGGTCCCACTTACAGGCCAGATAATTTAATCATGGTTGATGCTTTTAATATGAAACTGAAGGTTCCCTGTTGCAAGTTAAGGCCTAAGCAAGTTGGCCCCTTCAAAGTTGAACGTCAAATTGGTCCCTCTGCCTATTGGCTGGATTTACCCCCTGCTTTCAAGATTTTACACACCTTTCATGAATGTCTTCTTTTTCCCTTTAAAGGTATGGAGACTACCTCTTCCCAAGCCATTCTTGTGGAAGGAGAACCTGAGTATGAGCTAAATTGTATTCTGGCTTCAGGTAAGAATTGACACTGCCTGGAATATTTGGTGTCATGGAAGGGCTATCCTGACTCTGGAAACTCCTGGGTTCCCCACTACAATTGTCCAATTCCCCAGATCTGATTCACAAGTTCTACAAGCGCAATCCCACTGCTATTGGCAGCAACTGTGATAAGTTCAACTCCCTGGTGATTGACTCCCTTAAACTCAACTCCCTGGTAGTTGACACTATAGTAAAGTGAGAATTCAGCTTTTACCCTGATTGACAACTGGAAATTGACACTTTTTTAATTAACAGAGCTTGATGTAATGAAAAATTTTAACATAAAAAATTAAGCCTTACAACTATGGTATACTAAAGTGACCCCAGAAACTCAAAAATGCAATAAAAAAGTATCCTTTAAATAAAAAAGGAGAAATAAGCACTTATTTCTCATTTTACTATGTAATTTACACTCTTCATTATAAAAATATTTTTTATTACCATAAAAATTAAAATTCCAATGAACCAAAAGTAATAAAAACACAAAAAAATTTATGCAAAATATAAAGAAATATTAATATTTATTTGATATAGTTCATATAAGCACAGCTGTGAATATCATATGTTTTATTTGGAAATTAACAAAAATTAAGATATTTCACTTACTTTCAACTATAAATATTCATCTCAAACTTACCATGCATACATAAAACAATCACTACTATATAATTAAATTAAAAAACTTAAAAATTAAAGCAAAAAACTAAATTATCAAAGCTAATAAGTAAAAATTAAAGTTAAAAGTAAAAAACATATAACTGAGCAAGCAAGAAAGTTTATTCCTCATCATTATTTCCCTGTTTCATTTTAGCCTCTTCCAGGAGGGCAGTGGCAATAAGCTCAAGCTGCTGCTTAAGCTCAGAGGCCTTGTACTTACGCTTGGCTGCACCCTGGATAGCCTTGGTGAAGAGGGTACAGCGGGTAGTTGGCTTAGTGGGGGGGACGCGGTTGGAGAGATCTCGGAGCTTGGAGATTGTTTTCTCTTGCTCATGCTTCAGGAGAGAGAAGAACTTATTAAACTTTGGATGAAGCCCAAAGTTGGCTTTAAGATGCTTGTGATAAGCCTATAATACCAAAGTAGTCTTCAGCTCCCTGTTGACGGCTTCCTGGTACATGTTCCAGCTGGCCTTGGCACAGGCCTTGCCTTGCCTCTGCGTGACAACCTTCCCAATCCACTGGGGCTCAAAGTACTTGAGGAAAGGCTTGAACTCTGGGTGCTTCACTATGTAGGGATTCTTTGAGAGCATCTCAAATCCCTGCGCACTGTGTTATGGATTTAAAAAAGCCAAGGCACTGAATTGTGCCAGCACAAATCTGCAAGTGTCCAAAGTATCCCTCCAGCTCAACCTACTAATTTTGGTGTGGGCCTGCACGTTACAAGCAACTGCTTGGAAGAAGTGGAAGTGGCACCCCTGCACCTCCCTGCTGAACAGCTGCTTGAATGCATAGAACTGAGCAGGCTCAAAGTCCATGATGCACACATGAGGCCCAAGAGATCTTAGCCTTGCCTTTTCCTCCAAGTCCAGGGTGGCCTGATCCTTGTCAGAGGCAGGTGGGTTGGCATGGGTGTGGGGGGGAGTCTTCTTGGATTTGTCATTGTTGGCAGGAGGAAGGAGGGAAATTGCTTGGCAGAAGATTGTGAAAGCATGTGTATAAATGGCCCTGGTGGCCCCAGGAAGAAGAAATAATGCAAGTGGAATTGTCTGGATGTCAATCTGGGCATGGACCATCCAGAGCTGCTTGAACATCCAGGGGCAAGTGGCAAAGGTACCATCAACTAGCCAGGTTGACGCCCTTTTTAACTCCATCAGGTTCTGCTGAGTTGAGTAGCAGATTATGCGGTCCTTGGCGGCAGGCCCGTTGTCATGGAGGAGGAAGCACTCCCCACTCAGAAGCTGCTTGAGCTTGTGGGTGAGCGTAAGCTCTGAGAGGATGTCCAAAGCCTTGGGGGGAGGGGGATTGGCGGCAATACACTTATTGCTTATGAATTTAACCAACTGCTCTTGAGTTGGCACCAACTTGAGATTGTTGGATTTGAGATGTTGCAAAGCCTTTATGTCCAGATCAGAAGCCAAGAGGTGAGATGAGGTGGGTATTACTTGAACAAGGTACCATTTTCACATCTGAGTGATTAGATGATTGGGGGGCTCACAAATGTGCTCCCCCTTCTCCGCTGTTACTTGCTCCCAGCCCTTGATGTTTAGCTGGGCCCTGCAAGTTTTATCCTCACAGTCAAAGTGCATGCTTTTGGTTTGGTGCTTTTGATTGTTGCAATTAAAAATGTAATTATCAGCAACATAGCCAGGGCCATCCTTTACGGACATGATTGGGAAGTAACAGGGGAAGCGCTTGGGGACTTTAAACTCTCTGTCCACATTACAGATATTGTGGATGACCAGTGGATCCCAAGCCACAGGACCAGAAGCTTTGAACTTCTTGGAGTACTCCTCTGGCTCATCTTGGGGATCAGATGAGGGAGGGGGGAAGAGCCATCAGGAGGGGGAGGGGAAGGGTTCTTCAAGGCCTGCTTGGATGCCTCCTTTTTCTTACCAGAAGAAGAGGTGGGCTCCTTGGCAGCCTTTACTTTCTTGGTAAACCGCTCCTTGGTGGGCTTGGAGCCAACCTCTGAGTGGTAAAAGGAGTGGTTGGTAAGATCACCATCAGATTTGTTGGGGGAGGAATTTTTGGGGGAAGGTGAAGGGGATGTGGAAGATGAGGATGGAGGGGAAGAGAAGTAGGAGGAGATGGAGTGGGAGGAGATGGGGTTGGAGGCTGCCTTTTCAGGCTTCTTGGCACGCTTGGGAGTGGAGGCAGTTTCTTTAGAGCCCTTGGGGGCTTGGTGCTTGGGCTGTTGGCTGTTCTTTTTTGATTTTGTCTAAAGAAAAGTTTAGCATTGTAAATATTAGAAGTATGAAAGATATGAAACACAGAGGTAAAGCAAAGTAAAAGTTAAATGAAAAGTATGCAAATAAAGTTTTATTTATCAGGAAAAAAATATAAAAAAGTAAATATAATCAAAATAGAAACTCAAAGTATAGATATAAAGGTTAAAACATAGAAAATAAGTGAATTTATGATGAAGCATCAAAGATGTTAGGTTCAGTATAACATCTTAGTGTTAAATCAATGTAAAAGTTTAATTGAAAATAAAAAATATTTATGAAAATTATATGGAGATCAGAAGAAAAAGTAGTAGATTATAATTTCAAAAAAATAAAAAATAATTATGTGGAATTTTTTTATTGAGAGTTGAAAATTCAAAACATAGTAAAGTGTCAAGTTCAGCACTGTCAATCAGCCAGGAAAAGCTGAATTTCCACTGTTGAGTATGTCAGAGTTGAGCAGAAACATCAAATTTACTATGTTTTTTACATATAAAACTTGCTTCAATTTAAAACAGGTTTGAAAGTTAACCCAAAAGCAAGGCAGTATCATATGCTCAAAAATTAAAAAAATACAACATAAGTTAAAAAAGTGAATGAGTGGAAATGTGTTTATTAGTGATAATAATGTGATGTGAGGAGCTGGGAGTGAATTATTTACCATAGTGTTGGTTAAAACATTAAGAAGCTCTCTGTACTAATCCCAAGTTAAAGTGTCAAGTGGGTGAGTGTTGAGTGGCGCTCATAGTGCGTCACATATTAATTTAGCCTTAATTCTGAGCCTTTGATTAGTTAAATCCAAAACCAATTGGGTGTCAAGTGGATAGAGTCAAACAAAGAAAGTATCAAGCTTCAGTTTTTTATAAATTACATATGGAATCTCTTAATAAATCTGGCTTAATTTATGTGGCACCACTTAATCCAAAAACCCAGGAATGACATAATGTAAAACAAGTGGGGTATTTGATTAATGTCTATGCCACTAAATCCAGTATAGTGGTGCTTGGGAGCCTAATCAACAACTATGGACAATAATAATAAAAATATAATAGTAAATAAATTTTTTTATATAGGCGCATATGTATTTTATTAATAAAATTAAAATTTGGCTTAAAAAGTGTTGAACTGGTCACTTTTTGGTTTAGAGTGTTGAACACAGGTTTTTTCATTTCTATTAGTAAATTTACTTATAAATTGCCCCTTAAATTGGTATTTTAGCAAACAGAATTATTAAACAGAGTCAAGTTAAGTAAATTTAACCTTGGTTTTTGGTTTCAAACCCCTAAATTACTAGTAAAAATTAGCTTAAAATTGGATAAGCTAAAAATACTAATAGATTCAAATATGTGGCACTCAACTCCCTGGTACTCAACAAAGTGTCAAGTACCAGGGAGTCAATCACCAGGGAGTCAAACTTACCACAGTTGCCCTATTGGCCACCCTGAACTTACCTTAGCCGTGATGGAACTCCTGCCTGCCCACAAGAATTTCTCCTTATCCCATCTTCCGGATGGTGGTATTGTGCCCAGGGCCAAAGCAGAGGGTAATGTCACAGTAGGTTCCATCATGCTGGGAATTATCCGCCCAAGCAGAAAGGCTTGAAAAGCTGGAAAATCTTTATAAAAATTAACCAAGTTAACAGATTTAAATCAAACAGTCAATTGAAAATGGGTTACAGCTGCTCCAGTCTGTCAGCTGAAACCAGCTCCTCCTTGCAAATTGACGTTGATAAATTGGCGTAATTTGAGGGTCACCCAATACAAGCTTGTTAATCAGCATGGTTGTCAGAAATTGGTCACACAAGGGTTCTTTGCAACCTGGACCAGATACTTACTTGACAATGTGGAAGGAATAAGAGTCCAAGATTCAGATGGTATTGCTTAGTCAATTTTTGATATATATTGAATAATTTTCACTGTTTCAACTCTAAGAGTTGAGTCCTCCCAAAATTTTACTCAATAAAAATCATTTATCCCTAGTTCTAATTTACTTTTCAAAATGCATCCTGTGGTTGGGTTGTTACAATATACTCTGTACAATATAATTCTCAACTGAATTATTTATGAAAGATAGGGCCCTGCAGTTGGAGCTTTGTTGTTGGTGCTACCCAATGTTAATTTCATGCAAGCCAATCTTGGAGCTCCCCCTATTCTGGAAACTGTAAATTGTGTTGCATCCCAATGTCCAGAATTTTATTCTGAAGATACATTGATGCTTTCTCAGGCCATTTATCTTGGGCTAATTTGGTTAGGATTAATTGTTCTACTTAATCCTAGTATTACAATTGGAAATTTTACAAAAAGATATCTGAAGCCATGTTGGTGGTTAATCATTAAATTTATGTGGATTTAGGTGGTAATTTCCCATCACTTAGAAACAGCTTCATACTATCCTGCAATTTCTGTCACAACAGTCTTCTCCAAGACTGACCTAACCGCAGGCTAAAACCAGATCCATATCAAGGAGGAAGATATACCCAAAACAGTCTTAAGTACTAAGTACGGGTCATACAAGTGTGTGGTGCTCAATTTTGGGATGACAAACACCCCCTCAACATTTGTGACCTTCATGAACAAGGTGTTTACCCCCCACATAGGTAAGCGCGCTTTGGTATACCTGGACAACATCATTTTCTATAGCCCCTTGGTAGAACAACATCACAAGGACTTGGAGGCAGTCTTCACTACCCTGGCGCAACATAAGCTGCTAGCCAAGCTCTCCAAATGTCAGTTCTTCTTCAAGCAGTTTCTCTTCCTAGGACACATAGTATCAAAAGATGGAATTAAACCTGACATCCAGAAAATCCAGGCCATTTTCAAAATGTCACTGCCAAAGGACAAGTCAGAACTCCACACATTCTTGGGAATGGTTGCCTATGTACGTTGGTTTATATCTGACTGTGGTGTCCTGACTGCACCCCTGTTGGCCATAACTGGCGCCAAATCTAAGTTTGTATGTACCCCCCCAATGTGACCTTTGCTTCAGACGTCTTAAGAAGAAGCTCACAGCAGCACCCATCTTACAGTACCCCAAATGTGATGGGGAATATCAAATAGAAACAGATGCCTTGGACGCATCCATTGAGGGAGTACTAAAAATCAAAAACAATGATGATGACTTCCTACCTGTAGCCTATGAATCACAAAAACTGACATATAGCAAGTTTCAATACCCCATACATGACAAAGAGTTGTTGGCCAATGTGCACTGCCTGGTCAAATGGCGTTGCTATCTAGAGCAACAGGAGGAGTTCACAGCATTGTCTAACTACAAGTTGCTTATATACTTCAAGACCCAAGAAAAATTATCCTGTTGTCAAGCTTGCTGGATAAAACTCCTAGAGAGAATCAATATGCTCATATAATATAAGCCAGGTCAAGAACTTGCCATGGCAGATGCACTCTCACGCCTGTACGTCAAAGCCACAAGGGGAAAAAATGGGCTCAACCCAGACTGGCCTCTCCTGGTGCTCTGGACAAAGGACAAGGGCTTTCCCCCTGGCATCACATATAAAAAAAAGAAACAATCATTAAGAACAAACACTTATTTGCAGACATGTATGGAACCTTACATCAAAAAATGTCTGACAGAACCACCATCCCTTACGTTCCCACACATCAGCAAGTTGACACCATCCTATGTTACCATAGAGACCTAGGACACACAAAAATCCACAACCTCTACAAATTTCTTAAACACAAAACATGGTGGTTAACCCTATACAAAGACTTCCAGGAAGTCTTGGACCAATGCAAAGTATATGAGAAATTTGCAAAAAGCAATACTCTGCCTAAGTCAGTACTATCTATTTGCACGCATCTACCCTTCAAGGTGTGGGCCTAGACATTGTGGGCCCCATGCCAGGGAAACATAATGAAAAAATTACATCATCCCCACAATAGACTTTTCCATGCAATAGCTAGTGGCACAAGCAGTAAAGACACATACAGGCAATGACGTGCAGAAATTCATAGGCAAGGAAATCATCAGCAATTTTGGAAAGCCAGAACTCTTGATAACCAACAGAGGCAAATAATTGACCTCTGAAGATACCAATGTATACATCACCAAGAATGGGGTCCAAAACACAGTGACAACACCTTACCATCCTCAGGACAATGGACAGGTAGATATTCTTAATGGCAGCTTTGTGCAAGCCTTGGCCAAGCTCACTGCCAGGAGACCTGAGGACTGGTATAAGAAGCTACCAACTGCATTGCTTCTATGTCAGACTTGTGTAAACAGATCCACCAGAAAGAGCCCTTTTGAGTTAGTTTATGGCACACAATCTAATATCATCCAAGCACTATCAGGACCTAAGCTGAAAATGCCAAGAAAGGTTCCACCCCACTCAGATCCCCAGGTTATACAGGCCAATAGTAATCAATCAGAAAGAGAAGAAAAGTTTCTACAAAATACCTTTGTCCCCATCCAAAACAGGCATGAGGTTGGCAACAAAGTCTGGGTCATGAATACTAACAAAAGTAAACTACAGCCAGAAAAGTGGGCCCTGCCATCATACTAAAGGTAAACAAAAACAACACTTACCTCATGCAAGGACTTGGAAAACGTAAAAAAGACAGAGTCCTCCACCACAATTGCCTAAGACCCTGCAAAGCAAGACAGAAACAACTCAAGATTGTCCTTCCTGCCACCAAACAACAGTTTGTACAGTATGGCGCCCAGGCTCCTGACAACCTCCCTAACTACCTGCCCCCAGAGGAGGCCAGCCTTCAGTTGGGGGAGGGGTGTCAAAACAGCAGGCTTAACCCTCCAGTAAGGTTCCAAGTAAGCAGGTTTGTGACCTGCAACCTGATTATCCAGTCACCCAAAGCCAGGTTAGGAAGGCAACTCAAATTACTAAATCCATCAACATGAACAGATGATGATCCCTTATGGTGGATACCTTGTTTTAGTGCTTGAATCATTAACAAGATCAAGCCACCCCCCTCACCATCCAACCACGTGATTAACACAATCATGTTCCTGTTATCCATTGAATCACAATAACTAAGTAATCACTACCTCTCAATAAAGATTATTACCTAGCTTTTAAATATTTACCCCTTGTAACTCTGCTAAAGAACAGTTAAAACACCAGATTATAGTTTCTGAAGGTCTCTTGATCCATGATGACAGGAACACCAGTAGCAATGATGAAGCCATTAATATTTTATATTTGGACTTTCAGATGGAGGTCATTTCAATAGAAGAAACAACGGACTAGAAGGTTTAGAATGGGCCCAGAACTCTTGGTATGGAAGAAACTGAGCAACTCAGCTATCATTTTGGGTTAATCTAAACTTAGAATTTTAAATGATATTTAAACTCTGTGAAGTCTTGTTAAAATGATATTGCCATTCTGAAATAAATAAGATTATGGGACCTACGTTCTACCATTTTACTCCTTATTTAGTCTTGATTGTTTTTCACTTTACTACTGTTCCAACAGAAAATCCTGGCCTGACAGCCTGCATTCCTTAGAAAGTCCCCAAAAACTGGCCCACATTGTATTGGCCTCCTGGAGCACCCTTTGTCCCGCTGCATTCCTCTGACTACCCACTTAAGCCAGAATACAAGGAGTTTTCCTTGGAGAATATCCTCCTCTTTGAATGCCTGGCCCAACAGGGAACTTCACAAACAGTATTTCACAAAGGTGCCTGGTATAAGCATTCAGCTGCCATATTCTGTGAGAAGTAAAACTATTTTCCTGCCTATCAGATAGATATGAAAGCACCACCAACACCCAAACCTGACCGCCTACCCCTGTCCCAAATCCATCTCCTCCCACAGACAGCCAATGTGCAGGCATAGCCTACATTACCTTAGCTGGGTTAGTTGACACCATGGTACCCTTCACCAGACCTTGGGCCTTGGTAGGCCAATCAGTATCTTATCTGATCAAGTTAGCACCCCTCTTATGGTGGGCTCTTCCCTCCTCCCAACAGGGCAAGTTGGCAGCCAAGGCCAATAAAGCCCCCACTGGGATGCGGTATCCTGAAAAATGGGAAATGTTGACTAGACACCTTGAAATGACATATAGGGGGAGGAAATTTATTGGGAATAGCTTACTAGGATCTTAAAGGATTGGTATAGGCCCACAGAGGGTCTAGCATCAGCTGAAGTACAAGTGCATAGAGGAGATGCTTGCCTAGTGTTAGGAAAAGTATTGGAAGAGTTTTCTGTAATGCAAGCAAAGTATAAACTTCAAGCTAGCCACATCCCTCTACTAGAGAATGAAAACTCCTTCCAGCCAGTCCCTGGCTATGACCCAGGACACATAATGAGGACTGGTGAACAGGAACCCCACAATTAGTCCTTAAGTCCTCCTAACACCACATCCATCATTTTTTGAAAGGTAATGGGCATATTGCAAAGGCTGAATGGCATAACCAGATACTTGTAGAGGCCTTGTATAGTTTTGAAGGCAGTTTTTTTATTTTTTGCCTGGTATAATACAGATCTGGTTGAACATGTCTCTGAGGTCCATATTTGAAAAGACATTGGATCCTGAGAGTTAGTCTGAAAGGTCTTTGGCATTAGGTAATGGGTATCAGTTCTTTACTGTGATGCTGTTCAGGCCTTGGAAGTTCACAAAAGAACATAAATTTCTACGTTACTTACTAAAAAACAGTAAGAAAGACAAACAGGAAGATTTAGAGACATGTATATAGACTTTTTTAACATCTTGTCTATATAATTCCTCAAGGCAACTTGCTCTTTTACGCTGAAGTTATACACAGGTCCATGTTTAAGGTATTTATTGGGGAGGAGGTCAATAATGCAGTTGAACTAGCTATGTTTTGGCAAGGCTATGGCTTCTATTTATGAAAAGACAGACTCCCTGTTACAGTAGTAAACAAAATGAAAGGGATATTAAGGCCTCACAGAACCCAAAATCAGTGAAGATCTGCTGCTAAACCCCTAGTTATGCTGGGTGATTTAAAAGTTGTCCTTGAAAAAAATGGGTGAGTGTGGTGTTCCAGCTCATTGGTCACCATGTCATGTCCTGGGTCAAAGCCAGGTGCTGGCTGGAAGGGGGTGTTATTCTCTAGATAGGGCAGCTTCTTGGGTTGAGGCTTTTACCTGACCTTCATAGCAGCAAATTACTTGAGTATCTTTCCTATTACCAGAAAAGTATCTCCTCCATACACCTTGACCTCTGCTGGGGCAAGACCATAATTGGGCTGATATGGCAACATTGCCCATGTTGACATTAAAAATGTTGACACTTTTAATGTTGACACTATAGTAAAGTGACAACCCAGTTTTACTTAATGTCGTTTCCTGGATGTCAACACTTTTTTAATTAACAAGACACTTTACCCTGAACATTTTTAATATAAAAAATTAAGCCTTACAGCTATGGTATACTAAAATGACCTCAGAGAGTTCAAAAATGCAATAAAAAATTACTATGAGTAATAAGAATAAGGAGATATAAGCAACTATTTTTCAGTTTACTATGTAAATTACACTCTTTATTATAAAATTATTTTTTATTCCCATAAAAATTAGAATTCCAATGAACCAAAAATAAAGATATTTAATATGTCATAATAAATAAAAAACATAAGAAAATTCTAATTTTAATTTATTATACTTTATATAAGCATAACTGAAAATATCTCATACTTTAAAGATAAATTAACAAAATATAAGATATTTCTTACTAAACCACATTAAAATTGCATCTGAAACTTACCATTTATACCTAAAAGGATAGGTAAACTATAAATAAATTAAAAAATTAAAAGTTTAAAAGTAAAAAATATATAGGCAAAGCAAGGTTTATTAAGCTAATTAAAGCCACCAGCAAGAGCAGTGGCAACGTCCTCAAGGTACTTCTTAATCTCCACCACCTTGTACTTTTTCTTTACCACCTTTTGAACATCCTCCTGGTAGTCCTACTCCTTGGACTTTTGCTTCTTGGGGGCCACTAAGTTGACCAGGTTGCAAAACTTGGAGACAGTCCGGGCCTGCTCCTCCTGTAGCTTAGAGAAGAACTTGTTATATTTGGGGTTTGACCCGAACTTCACCTTCAGGTGCTTGTGCCAAACCTCAAGGCTAGAGGTGGTCTTCATCTCCCCCTTGAGGCAGGCTCCCTGGCAATTCCAAGGGGCAGTGTGGTAATCCATATGTGTGCTGTTTTGCAGGTGAGGGTTAATTTGGCTTCAAATAAAGACAATATGCTGAAAAGTGACAATGTGTGGTTAGCTGGTGACGTTGTAAGCTAGTAGGTAACATAAGACTAATAGGGGTAAGTAGGGTGAGCCTAGTAGGTAACATGGGTATACTAGGGTAAGTAAGGCCTGGCTGGTAGGTAACATAGGACTACCAGAGGCAGATGTTGCCTCCACCCAGCAGAAGAAATTGGCTGCTTTGGGCTATAGTGCTTCACCTTGCAGGAAACTGTGGCTGTGAAAGGGTGAAGACTGAAATAGCAAGCAGGGAACTTTGTCTGTCTGGGGGGAGTAGGTTTTGGACCCCTGGCGGGTAACACAGGCTGTCAGGGAGGGGAGAGCTTTACGGGCTCTACATACCCTAATACACTTGAAGGAGGTCTGTGAGCAAGCACCCTAACTAACAGACTGGTAGGGTGTCCTTGTTTATGCCCCTATGGGAGATTTGGGGGAACCTAAAGTGAGCATTGGAGGGCATGGATTTTCTCATAAGTGTCATCAAGGTGGTTTGCTTGAGGAAGCAAGCTGCAGAACTTGGTGTGATCAGGCCTCTGAGAAGTAGAGATGATTACTCTGCGACTGAAAGCCCAGAATTAATCACCTGGGTGAGTAAAGACAACACATAGACATTGATCTATGATTGGATGGCTTAAGTGGATTGCCACTTGCGAGGTCCCAGTCAAACACCAGTTCAATGTAGACTCATGCCTGGATCTACAAGTTCTGGTAATGGGGACTGAGATAAAAAACCAAGGTGGTTCATGGAATTAACAGAGAAGACTAGCAAGAGGGACTATTTGGTCACAGTGAATACTACTTGACGGACTGTTAATTCATATTGAATTGTGGGAATCAATATGGTTCAGTGTGTGGAAGGACCAAAGGAGGTTCCTAGTGAGGATTTGTGGAGGAACTGGTTAAGGATAAGCTGAAGGACAAGAAGATTATGATGCAGGACTAGCTGATCATAATGCAGGATGGCTAAAGGACCAGAAGTTTGTGTTGAAGGACCAACAAGATGAGATGATGTGAGTGCAGGACCAGGAGATAATCTGAAGGAACTAGCCAGACTGGATACAGAGGCTGGAAGAACTGTTTTGGTGTCTTTTGAGAGGAAAATAGATAAAAAGAAGCAGTTAAATAATAATTAAATATTGCATGATTATGATTAAAAAAGGAGTTAAAATCATAAAAAAATGAAAAAGAAAGAGGAAAAAAAATAAGATATAGTTTGTTAGAACTATAAAATTATTTAAAAAGAAGAATTAAGGAAGAAATGAGCCAGAAAGAAGCTGGGAATAGAAAGGAGAAACTGTGAGGGCAAAAGAGCAAATTTTGCCAAGAACAACTAGGAGAAGCAAAAGGGCAAGCATCACGCAGGTTCAAAGTTGCAAAACATTGAGAGAAACACAGAGAAACATGGAAAAATTGAGGGGTTGAAATTCGCCTAAGTAAAACATATGTGGAAGCACTCAAGATTTGCCAGGGAAACGTGACAGGAATCATGGCAAAACTGTTTGAAACACAGAGCAGTTGTTTACCCGGAGCAAGACAGCCTTGGGTTTGAACCAGGGTCAGGGATGGGTCATCCAGGGAAACCTTTTTGGCAAAACTGTTGAATAAAGACGTGTGATTGGCTGCAAGCCAGAGTCTATTTGATCAGTGTTTTAAGGGCTTTAACTTAAGAGTTAAAGCCTAAAAAATGAGGAGCATAAGCAGAAAATTCCGGGCTTTCATTGGCTGAAGTAAGTTTTAAAGTTTAATATATTATAGAAGGAGAAAAACAGGTAGTTTAAGCTTTGAAGAACCAGAGCTCTAAGAGAGGTTTTTGGTCTGAAACAAGGGGCTATAAAAGGGAGAGCTATCTGAGACTCTTGAGGGACTAGATCAAGTGGATTAAAAAGGCCACAAAAGCTACAGAAGGACCAAAGATCAAGAGTAGGAATCCAGAGCTAGGAACAGACTGCAGGAGCCCAAGATCAGAACACAGGAGCCCAAGACTAAGGAGCAGGAGCCAAAGACCAAGTACAAGGAGTCCAAGAGATTGTTAAAGGATCCCAAGTACTGGCACAAACCCTCATTATTCCCTATCCCAAGGCCATATATCAGAAGGTTTCTAAGGGGATCTTCCTTCTGACCGTGAATAAAACGCCTATTACAACCCCTATCCAAATTTCCTGCAATAACAGAATATAAGTTCTATGAGTCAATTACCCCACATTTTCTATCCTAGCCCAGGGGACAAGGAATTCTATTTCATAGGGTGCAGGAAGTTTGCCTCTAGTAAGTCTGCCCAGGAGGAGTGGGAAAAGGTGACTAGACATCTTGAAATGACAGATAGAGGAAGAGAGTTTATTGGGGGAGAGTTTGCTAGACTATTACAGGATTAGTATTGGCCTACAGAAGGGCTGGCACCTGCTGAAGTACAGGTGTATGGTGGAGACGCTTGCCTAGTGATTGGGAAGGTACTGGAAGAGTTTGCTCTTATGCAGGCCAAGTATAAGCTCCTAACCAATCATTCACCACTGTTGGAGAATGACAACTCCTCCAGGCCGGTCCCTGGCTATGACCCAGGACACACTTTGGGGACTGGTGACCAGGAACCCCACAGGCAGTAGC